>PVJC01016959.1:0-33073 GCA_004026665.1 Murina feae | reverse complement strand
CTTGGCATTTTAATTATGATATGTCTTGGTGTGGTCCTCCTTCAGTTCCTTTTGTTTGGAGTTCTCTGCACTTCCTGGACTTGGAAGTCTATTTCTTTCACCAGGTGAGGGAAGTTTTCTGTCATTATTTCTTCAAATAGGTTTTCAATATCTTGCTCTTTCTCTTCTTCTGGCACCCCTATAATTCTGATGTTGGTGCACTTGAAGTTGTCCCAGAGACTCCTTACACTATCTTCATACTTTTTGTTCCTTTTTCTTTTTTCTTCTTTTCTTTTTTCTTTTTGCTTTTCCCACTGGGTGGGTTTTGCTTCTTCATATTTCATATCTTTGACTTGCTTCTTGCGATCCTCTTGTCTGCTGTTGGATGTCTGTATATTATTCTTTATTTCAGTCAGTGTATGCTTAATTTCTAGTTGGTCCTTTATCATATCCTTGAGGGTCTCATTAGATTCATTGAGGATCTCACTAAATTTATCGGCAGTCTCTAGAAATTTCTTGAAAAACCTAATAACTGTGGTTTTGAACTCTATATCTTGTCATTTTCTTTCCTCCATTTCTGTCATTTGTGACCTGTTTCTTTGTCTCCACATTTTGGCTGCTTCCCTTTCTGAGTTAGGCGATCACTGCGAGGAATTAACCTCTAAGCCACTTGGTTGTAAGATTCAGCTGTGTCTACAGTGGGAGAACTTCTGTGCTGGAGACACCCTTATGGGGCAAGAGTTGTTTCAGTGGGGCTTTTATGCTCACTGCATCTGCCCCGAGTGTGTTCCTTGTGGATCTGTTTTGTTTAGTTTAGTCCCACTCTGGCCACTGGGTGAGGCTGGCTCCTGTATCTTTAAGGAGGTGTTGATTAAGCCTTTGCCTTAGGCTACTCAGTCTTTTATATGCAAAAGCCTCTGACGCAGGTTGGGAGGGGCAGGGCCTCGGGGAGTTTGCAGGGCAGGGCGGAGCAAATAGCTATGATGTTTCTCAGCCCTGTGCTGAGAGACACCAGGTCTCTGTGTCCCACGGTAATTTCTGCAAGCAACGCTGAGAGAAACCCGCTTTGGATTCCCTCCCGGTGCCAGTCAGTCCCCCTTCTCTGGGTGTCTGGGTCCTCAGAAACTCGCCTGGAACTGTATTTCAGAGCCGCTGGGAACTTGTGGCTCTCTCCGATTTGGAAAAGAACCGCGTCCTCCGGCGCCAGCCCTTTCCCCAAGCCCCGTGCGCGTGCCTCCCTACCTCTGTACTTTGCTTCCGTCACTCTTCTGAGTCTCAGATTCTTTTCTAGTTGTAGGATTTTCACTCAGCCAGCCTTCCTGTGGGTGCGAGTGGTGTCAGTGTGTTCTTTTCGTGGTTTTTCTGAAATTTTGTACACAGCTGCATTTACGGTGTTTACCTTATGCCACCATCTTGCTATTTTTCCCATTTCCTTCTTTAACTCTGCTGTCCACTGACTCTTTTATAAAGTTCTTCCCTCTATTCTGTTCCACCCCTCCCCCACCTGGTTACTTCCCCCCAAACTCTCCCTGGCTGCTGCTTCCTCTGCCCTGCCCCCTGCCCATCACTCTGTCTCCTGACTCCCCTGGGGGTTCATCCCAGCTCTGAAGGGATACTGGGGGCTTCTCACAGGAGATCCCTGCCCCTGTGGCAGAGAAAATGGAGCCAGCAAGAGAGGGGGCCCAGGAGGGTGTGTGTGTGTGAGAGAGAGAGGGAGCAGCCCTCCTTGCTTCATTAAAGCTTCCATGGGGAGGGGGTATTAACCCCCAGCTCAGGGCTCAGCCCCAGCCAGGTTTCAGCTGCCCATGCATCCCTGGCACTGCAGCTGCAAAGCAGGAGCACTCCACCTCTGGACCATCCACCCCTCCATTCGGGGACCCACCAATGGCACAGCTTCTGTCTCTCCTGGACAGCAGTGTGGGCTCCCTTCTCCCGCCCGCACCTGCGACCTGGATCCCGGGGCAGAGGTCTTCCATCTGCCCTGTTGGACTGCTGTGCTTGGCTTCTCCCACGGCTATGTCCTCCGCCATCTTGGCTGGGCTAATTTGCATACAGTCGCTCTGATTGGCTAGTGGCCATGGCTTAGGCATCCAGAAGAAATGGTCAGTTTCAATATTACGCTTGTATTAGAGTAGATGGCATATCCCATGGACACAGACAATAAGGTGGTGAAAGCCTGTGGTGGGGAGGAGGACTAGAAGGGGTCAATGGTGGGGGGGAATAGGGGGCATCTGTAATACTTTTAATAATAAATATTTTTTAATTGAAAAAACCAATAATACACCTGGGGCAAGGCAATGTATCATTAGAAAATCAGTGTAAGAGATCAAATTCATAAAATCATTTTAATAAAAAAATCTTTTGATAAATTTGAACATACATTCCAGATAAAAAAGCAAAGTAAATAAATCCTCTTAGCCTAGTAGTAGAATAAAGTCATTTAACCTGCTAAAATGTATCAGTCATTGGTGAACTTTTATAAGATTTTCATTTCAGATAATGATGTTCTACATGGCCATTCAATGTTGTATTGTGGATTTTTAGCCCCATAATAAGGCAGATAGTATTTACAAAGTATAGTGAAGTTGTAAAGGATGAAACAAAATTGTATGATTCAGAAATGATATGATTATGTGTCTGAATAATCGAATATAAGAGAAAAATGTATGAGAAATATTGTTTTTAATATATTAATTCCTTAAAACAAAATCAGTTGTATTTGTAAATATCAGGAAAAAAGCTGAAATGTAAATGTAAGAAATATCATCTGCAGTAGGCTTTAAAATGTCACATACTTGGAAGTATCTAACACAACATGTACATGGCTTTACAAAGAAATTTTGTAGCCTTATTGAAGGAAATTGTGAAAGACTTAAACAAATGGAAAGATGCACTTTTTCATGAATTGGAAACCACAATAGTAATCTTTTTATATGATCTCCATTTTGCATTTGTTATATATTTTATTTCTCACATAATATGAGAGAGGTTAGGTGTTATTGCCTCAAGTTTAAAGATAAAACACTGTGGATCTATATATTCAAGAAATTTGCCTAAGGTCATGTTGTAAGCAGAAAGGCAGAGCTTGGATATATATTTCTGCCTCTAAAGTCCCTGTTTTTTCCACAATACCATGGGCATAAACAATGTTAGTACTCTTCCCAGATACCCTCAAATATCTCTTACCAACTTCGTGCATCCCTTTTCAGACTACTGAATGCTTTGCTGCTGAGTTGTCATACGTTTGACCATCAGAGGGTCATCTTTGGGAATTGAGTCTCCTTGTTAACACAGAGAATCAGAAATCTTTAGTAATGTTATATCCCTCCTATCTTGGGATTATGTGACCTCCTTTCTAGTTCAGAGAATTGGAATTGCCTAGGAATTTTATGTTCCCACATTCAATCCCAGAATGGCCCATAGTCAACAAGAGTAAAGCTCCTTTGCCTCAAGGCCAAAATCCTGTAGCATTAAACTGAGTCTGAGACCTCACCTGAAATTATACACTTACTTGACTTCTCCCTCTTTTCTATTCTGCCTCCTTCACTCCCTTAATAGTTTCTCCAGGGAGTAAATCCTACTTGCATCCAAAACTTTGCATCCAAAACTTTTGTTCATTTGAGAGAATATCACCTACTAAATCTACATTGTAAGATATATTTACTTCAAATTTGCAACCTAGATAGTAAGCCCCAAATCAAATACATATGCTTATTACATGAGCTTTACAAAATATATTATGAATGTGGAATTAGAAGTAATCATGGTAAATTATTATTCAATTATAATGATGTTGATATAATTCTTTTAGTAGTCTTTGCCAAATAATTTTATCCACCTAGCTGTAAGTTTTCTCCCTTGATAAATGAGTGTATTGGATCAGATATTCTCAAAGGTAGTGGATCTCAAAAGGTGGAGATTTTTGGTAAAAGACATTTGGTAAAATCTGGAGACAATCAGGTTGTCACAACTGGAGTACTGCTGGTGCTTCTAGTCTGTAGACACCAGGGATGCTGCTAAACAACTTACAATATCTTGGATACAACACAACAAAAAAATATTTGGTCCAAAATATCAGTAGTGCTTAGATTGAGAAACCTTGATCGAAGTTCTCATTTGTCTTTAAAGTTCATGCTATCTTAGTCTATTCTATGTCACTTCATCATTTTGATGCAATCAATGCATTTTAATTTTATGAGAAACCAGTCAACTCAGTCAGGTATCTTGGTAATAAATGGTTAGTCACTGGTCTGTTTATAAGCAATTGATTGTCAGTTAAGGTAAATTATTTTTGCATGAACACATAGGCTTTGAAACCTAATAGTCAATGACCTGCTTGCTGTTCTAGAAAATACTTTTTTTAAAAAAATGTGTAACAGAGGATAGATATTACCTCAAGAAAGCATTTCAATGGTAATTTGTTTTACGTAGAACAACATGGGCTAATTAAATAAAGCATGTAACATGCCATTTTATGGCATGCAACAATTATAGATAGTTTGATTAAAAAGCTATATGAGCAGCATACACTTTTGACTCTATTTTAATCTCAATAACCAAGAGAAAATCATTTAATACTCTTAATTTACTGTTCTTAATAGAGCAAGTTTCCAATGACAGTTGCCATGTTATAGTTTTTATTAAATTTATTGGGGGTAACATTGGTTGTTATAATTTTATAGAACAGTGAACACATTAAAAGTAGAAGTGATTAGAAGTTCATTTGTTATATATACCAAAAATTATTTAATTTTTACTTAGCATTGATCATGTTTATTGTTAATTGCACATGTTAAATGAGCCATTAAAACACCCCAAATTAAATTAAGTAAAGCTAAACTCTCTATTTCTATCTTTTATATACTTTAAAAGCTTAATTGCTTTATAATGAAGCATAATGTAAAAATATAAAATACCAGAGGCTTGGTGCACAAAAATTTGTGCACTCGGTGGGGGTGGTCTCTCAGACTTGCCTATGCCCTCTTGCAGTCTGGGACCCCTCAGGGAATGTCCACTTGCTGGCTTAGGCCTGCTCCCTGGGGGAACGGGCCTAAGCTGGCAGTCAGACATCACTCTGGCAGCCCAGGAGCCCTCGGGGGATGTCCACTTGCCAGCAGGGAGCAAGCCTAAGCTGCAGTCGGACATCCTTAGCGCTGCTGAGGAGGTGGGAGAGGCTCCAGCCACCACTACTGTGCTGGCAGCCATCAGCCTGTATTGTGGTTAAGCAAAGCTCCCTGTGTGGGAGCCCACTGACCACCAGGGGGTAGCTCCTGCTTTAAGTGTCTGCCCCTAGGGGGTCAGTGTGTGTCATAGTGACCAGTCATTCCTAGTTGTTCTGCTGTTAGGGTCAATTTGCATATTAACCTTTCATTGTATAGGACAGAGGCCTGGTGCACAGGTAGGGGTCAGCTGGTTTGCCCTAAAGGGTGTCCTGCTGGGGTGCCTGGCCAGCCTAGGTGAGGGGCTGATGAGTGAAGGGTTTGTAGGCTGGTCACATTCCCATGGGGGACCCTCACACCATGGGAGTGTGGCCAGCCTGGTTGAGGGGCTGAGGGCTGTTTTCAGGCTGGCCACAGCCCCTTCAGGGTGGGGGCCTATACTAGGGTGTCTGGCAAGCCTGGGTGAGGGGCTGAGGGCCATTATCAGGCTGGCCATTGCTACAGGCTGGAAGCAGGAATCTGGGATTTATTTAACTTCTATAATTCAAACTTTGTTGCCTTGGTCCCACTCAAAGCTGCCAGCTGGAAGCAGGTATCTTGGGTTTATTTACCTTCTATAATTGAAACTTTGTTGCCTTGAGCGGAGCTCAGGGCCCACAGGGAAGGTGAGAATCTTGGCTTCCTCCATCTCCGGGGCAACGCAAGCCTCCTGCTTTGTTACAGCTCCCTGACTACTGCTATATTTATGACAGAGTGAGCGTTAATTTGCATATTACTCTTTTGCCTGGGCAGAAGACCCCCAAGCCCTTCCGATCGCTAGCTTCGCAGGCCTCTGCGATCACCAGCTCTGATGCTGTCCCATTGGCAGCCTTTGGCCAAGGCTACAGGCCTGGGCAGGAGACCCCCAGGCTCCTGCTTTGCAGGCTCTGCCTGTGCCCAGACCCTTGAAATCACAGGCTCCGCCCTTGCCCCTCTGATCACTGGCTCTGCCCCTGCCCAGGCACTGAGATTTCAGGCTTTGCCCCTGCCCCACTGCAGCCTCTGGCCAAGGCTACAGACCTGGGAAGGGAACCCCTATACCCCTGCTTTGCCAGTTCCACCAGTGCCCAGAACCCTGTGACTGCAGGCTCCACCCCTGCCCCTCTGATTCCTGGCTCTGCGGAGCCCAGGCCCCTGCGATCTCTGCCCTTGCCCCTGCCCAGGCCTGAGGCCTCTGGCCTAGGCCTTATGCCTGGATAGGGCACCCTCATACCTCTCTGATCACCTGCTCTGCCCTTGCCCCCTCTGATTACTGGCTCCACCCTTGCCCATGCCTGAGGCCTCTGGTGAAGGCCTCTGGCTTGGGCTGGGGACTCCCAGCCCACTCTAATCACCTGTTCTACCCCTCGGGCCTCCCCGCTTCCCCTGCCACCTGCCTGGCTAATAAGCCTGATCACTTCAGTGGTGGGGTTGAGCCAGACTAGGTGCTGCCATCTTGTGGCCATGGGGGAGGCCATCTTTTCACTATGGGGGCAGCCATCTTATGGCTATGGGGGAGGCTATCTTTGTGATGGAGTGACACCTAATTTGCATATTACTCTTTTATTAGATAGGATAGGAGCAAATGAAGAAAAAAGTATTAAAATCCCATAGTAAAAATAATGCCACATATTGTATAACGAATCTCTTACTATAAAGCCCTCATCTTTTAAGATATAGAAAAACAGATGGAAGGACAATCTATTTTGGATTAATGACAAAGTACATGAAAGTAGACAAAGGAAAATGAAATAAAGATGTAAAAGCTGGATTCCAAAAGTAAACGCTTGGTTCTGTAGGTAGACTTATTCTTGTTTCCAGGTTTACAAAAAGAATGTAAGTAAAACACAATAAGTCTAGAGTGCTGTAAAACAATTCCATGAATAAATGGATTAGTTTAAGAAATGGCTTCATCCAAGTTCAGCATAACAAGGATATAATGTGTTCTCAAGGGACAACTGGAAAATCCCTCATTGTTCCTGTGTTCACTATAGCATTTAGGCCTTTGGAAATCAAGGCTAGAATATCATGTTTTGCATGTCTTTCTACATCTGCTACTTGATATTTTTATCATCATGTTTCTTTATAGAGCAGCAGGATTTAGTACCTTGAAGATCAAGAATTAGAAATGCAGAGATAAGTTTATTCAAGACAGAAAGATATAATATAGCAGTACTAACTATTGTCTGAATGTAGTTGCCCCAAAATTCATATGTTGAAATCCTAATGCCCAAAGTGATGTTGTTAGGATCTTTGAGAGATAATTACGCCCCAAGGGTTGAGCCCTCATGAATGGGATTATATTGCATTACAAAAGAGACCCCACAGAGGTCCCTGGGCCATTCTACCATATGAGGTTCCAACCAGAAGTGTGCAACCCAGAATAAGGTCCTTCCCTGGCGATGCTGGCACTTAGACTTTAGATTTTCTAGCCTCCAAACCTGTGAAAAATAAATTTTTGTTGTTTAAAAGCCACTCTGTCTAGCCAATATGGCTCAGTGGTTGAGCTTAGACTGCTGAATCAAGAGATCAGGATTTGATTCCCAGTCAGGGCACATACCTGGGTTGTGGGCTCCATCCCCAGTGTGGGGCTTGCAGGAGACAGCTGATCAATGATTCTCTTTCATCATTGATGTTTCTATCTCCCTCTCCCTCTCCTTTTCCCTCTGAAATCAATAAAAATATATTTTTATAAAATAAAAAATGTAGGTCACCCAGTCTGTGGTATTTGGTTATAGCAGCCCAAATGAACTAAGACAAGCAGTATTCAAACTGTGTATTTTTTCTCATGACCCATGGGAAAATGGCCTACAAATTCTCATGAACAATACCTAGCACATTGATTATGTATCTCATTAACTGTATTATTCAAGATAATTTTTAATTAAAATACTTTAGATACTTTAATGAAAGGGTTTGCTATCTTTTTATATAAGAAAGAAGTAGGGTTATTTATAGAATGTGTATAAAATCTGGAGATGTAGGGAAAGCATAAAGATTATAATAAAAGACATCTTTACCCTGTAAAATAATTCAATCTGTTTCCAGACATTATAGACATGTATATAAACCAATCTCCAAGATATATTACTAGTGGAAGAAAAGCAAATTGCACTGTGAAATTACTATATTTACATGTCATTTAAATGCACATTTATATTTGCATAGAATGATATTATAATAAAGTTGCATGGTAGTAAGGATGATAGAGAGGATTGAAGAGAAGCCAAGAGATTAACTTTTTTAATGTATGTTTGAAATTTTTACAGTGTGAAAATGTTAATAGAACACCACTTCAGTATTTTAACTCTACTCAGTAACAAATCACTTGCAAATACTTCACACCTTACCTTACTCCTCCAGTCACTGTGAGTACAAGGGTGGATTGGTTTTTCAGGAAGCATCCTGGGCTAATTGACAGAAATCTAGGTGTTAATCCCTCCTCTGGCACAAACTGCCTGGGAGGCCCTGAGTTAATCATCATATTCCTAAACTTCTGGCTCCCCATCCATAAAATGACAATTTTAAGGACTTGTCCTATGTTACCATTTTTAAAAAATATTATTACTATTTTTAAAAAAGGAAAGATGTTTTTATTGATTTTTTTTAGAGAGAGAGGAAAGGAAAGGGATAGATAGAAACATCAATGAGAGAGGAACATCATTGACCAGCTGCCTCCTGCATGCACGCCACTGGGGATTGAGCCCACAATCTGGGCATGTGCCCTGACTGGTAATCGTACCAGTGACCTCTTGGTTCCTGCGTCCACGCTCAACAGCTGAGCCACACTGGCTGGACCTACATTACTATTTTATTATTTGTTGACTACTCAGAGGTCAGGTAAAAGTATAAACCAATCCAGTGGTCCTGTGCTAGCTGTTAAAATTCTTCACTTCATGATTGCCTCATAATATTCTTCTGAGAAAGTGAAAATCAGCACTCCTGGAAAAAGGTTGTTTCTAATAGGACAAGGTCATGTAATCAGTGTGTATATTCAAGGCCATACCACAGCTGAAAATAGGACTAATGATCCCTCCTTGTCAGTGATTTCTGCTTTCTGATCAATGATGTCCCCAAGCCAGCATTATTATCATACCTTGTGAACAAAAATTACTGAAAAGCTAATTGCTAAATTGCTCCTTCTTCTTGAAAAGCTCCAATCCAAGACAGGATTCTATAAACTCCACTGAGAATATCAAACACGAACCCAGACTTATAAACAGCCCCTCTTAAATTCCTATTACCAGATACCCTAAAGTTCCCTATGGGGTATACTTTCATTTTCTGCAGTCTACTAAATAAACCTGACTTTGTTGTGTTCCAGGCTGTCTTTTATGAGCTTTGACATTTCCTTTTGACAAACAAAATGATCATTTATGCCCTGACTGGTGTGGCTCAGTTGGTGAAGTGTTGTCCCATGCACTGAATAGTCACTGCTTTGATTCCCAGACAGGACACATGCCCAGGTTTTGGATTCAGTCCCCAGTAGGGTTTTATACTGGAGGCAACTGATCCATGTTTCTTCCTCTCTGACTCTCCCTTCCTCTCTTGCTAAAAATCAATCAAAACATCTAATCTAATAAAAGAGTAATATGCAAATTAACCATCACACTGAGACACCTAAGCCACGCCCACCAGCCAAGCCATGCCCCCAGCCAATCAGAGTGGCTGTATGCAAATTAACCCAGCCAAGATGGAGGCCAGCAGCCACAGAGCTAGAGCAAATAGGAGGCTTTTGTTGCAACTGCCTGACTAGGCCGGCTGGGCCTCTGCTCAAGGCATCAATGTTTCAATTATAGGAGATAAATAAACCCCATAAAGCTGATTCCAGCCAGCCTCGCTGGCACCTTGGGTCAATGGGAGCTGTGGGCAGCCTGAAAACGGCCCTCAGCCCCTCACCCAGGCTGGCCACACCCCCATGTGGTGAGGGTCCCCATTGGGGGGCTTGGCCAGCCTGCAAACAGCCATCAGTCCCTCACCCAGGCTGGCCAGGCACACCAGCAGGTGGACATCCTCTGAGGGGTCCCAGACTGTGAGAGGGCACCGGCCAGGCTGAGGGACCGCCCCCCGCCCCGAGTGCACAGAGCTGGAATAAGCAGGAGGCTTGCCCCGGCGATGGAGGAAGCTAAGGTCCTGTCTGCCTAGGCTGGCTGTGGCTTCCACTCACAGCAACAAAGTTTCAATTATAGAAGATAAACAAACCTCAGTTACCTGCTTCCTGCCTTGGGCTCAAGGAAGTGCTGGGAGCCTGGATTGTCAGGGGCAACCCGACCTTGGCTCTGGTTAAAGCAACAAAGTTTCAACTTTAGAGGTTAAATTCTAGCCAGCCTTGCTGCAAACAGCCATCAGCCTCTCACCCAGGCTGGCCATGTACCCCAGCAGGACCCTCTCCCTGAAGGGAATATGGCCAGCCTGCAAACAGCCATCAGCCCCTCATCCAGGCTGGCCAGGTACCCCAGTAGGGACCCGAACCCTGAAGGGACTGTGAGCAGCCTGCAAACAGCCATCAGCCCCTCACCCAGGCTGGCCAGGCATGCCAGCAGGTAGACATGCCCTGAGGGGTCCCAGACTGTGAGAGGGCACAGGCTGAGCTGAGGGGAAACCCCCCCCCTATCGAGTACACAAATTTTTGTGCACCGGGCATATATATATATATAATTTATGTAACATAATATATATATGTCATTTATGTAACATAAACTACATCTTTTGTCAAAAGATAATTCTTTTAGTCAAGAAAATATCCTTACATTGAAATAAAACACACAAACAATAGCAAGAGGCCTTCATTAATCCATATTCTTGGAGATAGTCTTTTTTATATTCTCAAATTTTTATCCCATTCCTCCAAACCATATCACTTCATTAACTCTCTAGGCCTTTCTTTCACAGATAGCTGTAACATATTCACAAATTTTAGTAAATTACAAATTACATCTAGAAATGCTAAATACTTGTATTAGTTATATATTGCTGTGTACGAAATGACCCTCAAATCTAGTGACTTCAAGCAAGAAACATTTTTTTTTTATCTCACGGTATCTGTGGGTGAAGAATTTGGGAGTGGTTTACTGGGTAGTGCTTGCTGGTTCAGTTCTCTTATGAGCTTTGAATCTCTCCTACAATCTCATGGAGAACTAAATAAATGGATCAATGTAAATTAACTTCTTAGAAATCTATTTCCCGGTTGACAGGTATGCCACTGAATAATTGTAATTCAATCACAGGCATTTTAGTATGTCTGTTCCATAAATACAGTGTCATATGAAGGTTTCATAACGCCTCTGTGAATCCATTATTCAGATGAATAAACTGAGGCTTGGAGAATTTGGATGTCTTGCCCTGTGTCATACAGCTATGGTAAAATAAAATCAGAACATAAAAACAAATTTAACACCCTAAATTGTGCTTTTTGTTCAAGATCAGATCTTCTATAGAAAATAACTTTTAAAAATAAAGGAGATGAAGAAATAGAAATATTCATAATTAGGTCCTTATTAGATAACATAAATGTTTACATATATCTCAATAAATCAAGTCTGTTTGCAAATGATAGTCCATAAATCTCTCCCTATTGGTAAAAATTATATTCAAAAATTTTTCTACATAAGCAATAAACTCATATCACCAGAATTGCCAAAATTCTTTCTTGCAGGTGTGAGCACTGAGGTACAAAGGGGAAGTCATATTTTGCCTCAAAATCTTTTGCCCCAATTTTCTATGCTATTTTCTTTCTGAATACATTTCTTTATAAAAAAAGATATGTTTTTATTTATTTCAGAGACAGAGAAGGAAGGGAGAGAGAGAGATAGAAATATCAATGATGAGAGAGGATCATTGATTGGCTGCCTCCTACACATACAGAGATGGAGGCCACACCTGGGCATGTGCCCTGACTGGGAATTGAACTGCACCCTCCTGATTCATGGGTTGACACTCAACCACTGAGCAACATGGCCCTGAATACATTTCTATCTCATTTTTTTTTCTTCTGTGGAACAGGAAAGATCAAATATATATTATTTATACCTTCTGATAAAATGACTGCAATGAGAAGAAACTTCAGTCAAATTTTTTATTTCTTCTCAACTTCAGCACTTCAAGGAATTTGTTTCTAACTGTGGCTATTAAGAAGGGAGCCAGAAGGAAAGGATTCAGAGCAAGGTACATCAAGTAGGACATGAAATTTTAAATATTTAATGTGAACAAGAAGATTAAACTGCACTTAATTTCAGATAGTACTTTCAGCACTGAAAGGTATAGATAACAGAAAGAAGAAATACTAGAAATGTAGTTTATGTAAAACTATGCTAAACAGGGTTACTTGGGTGACTCTCATATGCAGTTTTAAATATGTATCAAATGAAGCTGTGCACAATTTCTTTAATCACAACACTAAACTTTAATCTGACAGTGTAGTGAGAATAATTCAAGATTTAGTGTCAGAGATAAATGAGCTCTGCTTCTACTTTTACCACTACTAGTAATGGGACCTTGGGCAACTTATCTGTGACTCACTCTGTTTATTAGTAAGATGGAAATCATAATAATGCCTTTTTCCTCCTGACTGTGGTAAAGGTTAGAATTAATATAGATAGTTTACTGAATACAGAGTAAAAGCTTAGGAAGTGGGCTTTAATCAGTCTCAGTTTACATTCATTTATTTGCCTGTGTGTGGGAGTGTGTGCTATTTTAGGAAAGCAAGACAGAGAAATGTTTCCCCACCCTTCCTAGCTACTCAGTTCTTAGATCTCTAGTACTTGGACATCCACCTCTTTTTAGGTCAACATATCTATGCCACGTAAGTGCTGAAACTTGAAGCAGCTTTGAGAAACATGTTTCCTTTTCTGAGTACCAAGAAGTAACTTTCTTTGTGAAAAGTTCTCAGAGGTCAAGTAGGCTTACCTCACTTCTGTTTCTGGTTAGCAGACTACACATTTTAGATTTTTTATTTTCTTAAATGTAAGCAAGGCTTCCCAAATGCATTCCCAGTTTAAAATGCTAAGGCATTTTAGCTAGCTTGATAAAATAAATATATGTGTACATGTTTGTGTTTCCAATCCTTGCTGAATATAAAGTTGATAGACAAGAAAAGTCCTTTTAAACTTTACAAATATAAGCTTTTATTTGCTCAAAGCCAGAAAAGTGCCCCATAATAATACGTAACTAGTTCTTAATCAGCTCTTAAAATTATTTTGTATAAACAGCTGCCAAGAATAAATGAGATGTTGATAAATCTTTATAGACTAATGTTTATATTACTTGCATGTGCTCAATCATGAACTGTGAGGAAATGGAAAAATAAACATCCTACTGCCCTACAACCTTATAAATGACTGATTATTACAAGTCAGTAGAGACTAGTTTGTTTTAACAGTAGGAAACTATAAAATCTGGCCTGTTTGAAAACACAAAATTTGAGAAACTTTAAAAGAGTTTGCCCTCTCCCAATTGTCAGTAGGAATGTACCAATTTATGGGGACTCAGCTTAGTTCCAAGCAATCTTATGTTTCACATTCTTTGCTTATTCAGTTTAAAAGGACTTTTTATGCCCTAATTGGTTTAGCTCAGTGGATAGAGCGTCAGCCTGCGGAATCAAGGGTCCCGGGTTCGATTCTGGTCAAGGGCATGTACCTTGGTTGCGGGCACATCCCCAGTGGGGAGTGTGCAGGAGGCAGCTGATCAATGTTTCTCTCTCATCGATGTTTCTAATTCTCTACCCCTTTCCCTTCCTCTCTGTAAAAAAAATCAACAAAATATATTAGAAAAAAAAGACTTTTTATAAGAAATGCTTTCTGGCTTTCCCCCAAATCCCACCTCTATGGACTTCTTCTGCAGTGTTGGAGCTTGAAAGTTATTTTACAATTAGCCTACTTCTCGTTCTTTCTCCAAAGCAGTGTTCAGAGACATTTCAGCAGGGAGTTCATCCTGAAATCCTCACACCTCCTAAATCTTCATTACTCAAGATTCAAACTACCCTGAACATTGCTACAATCCTGACAGTTCTGCACGATGCTGCTGTGAACATTCTCCTCAGGTCCTCCTGAATCTGAGGTGATGATCATATTAACCTCTGTTTATTTCTCTGGTGATAGCACAATTCAGGCTAATAATTCTGAATCAGAAATTTTGATCTTAGTTTAAGCCTTGCACTCACGGGCAGGGGATCATTGAAATTACTTACAACAAACCAACTATGAAGAATGAAACGAAGAACTAGAAATACAAATGAGGTCTAAGTAAAACAGTACTAGAAATGGATAAGTTGGACTTCATAAAAATTTGAAATTTCCATTCCACAAAAGATAATTTCAAGAGAATTAGAAGGGAAACCACAAGACTAGGAGAAATATTTGCAAAAGATATGGCTGATTCAAGACTGTTATCCAAAATTAGAAAAAACTCTTAGAATTCAACAATAAGAAAATCAACAAACCAATTAATAAATGGGCCAGCCCTGGCCAGATAGCTCAGTTAGATAGAGCATTGCCCTGATACATCAAGGTTGTGGGTTCAGTCATAGGTCAGGGCATATAAGAATCAACCAATGAATTCATAAATAAGTGGAACAACAAATCGATGTTCTTTCGCTCGCTTGCTCTCTCTCAAATCAATAAATTTAAAAAAATGGCCCAAAGACCTTAACAGACATTTCACCAAAGAAGATATACACGTGGCAGATAAAAATATGAAAAGATGTCATCAGGGAATTGAAAATTAAAATAAGATACCACTAAACACCTATTAGAAAGGCCAAAATCAGAACACTGACAGCAAGTGCTGGTGAGGATGTTTTACACAATGTACCTTCCTCTCAATTTTGCTGTAAACCTAAAACTGCTCTAAAAATATAAAGTCTTTGAAATAGTAGCATAAAATAATTCAAGGTCTTCCTAGTCCTTAATGCTTAGTACATTTGTTAGAATTGAAATTTCTGAAGGTCTTATTCATAAATGTGCTATCCACATCCTAACATTGTGGCTGACATATAAGAGGAACTTAAGTGAATTGAAATTCTTGATCCATAACAAATTTCTTTTCTAGAAAGGAAAAACTGACCAAAGTTTATGAAAATCTAACTTCTATTTTAATGCCAGATCTGACCAGATGTTCAGACTGAGCCTCTTGCCAAAAACAACTAAAACTACCTGATGAGATATAAAAAGAAACCTTTTAAAAACATTGCTGAGCTTATAAAACAGGAAAGAATGATTAGGCAAAATTGAAGTGAAAGCTGGAACCAGGTAAGTAATCTGAGCATGGAAGCCAATTTCACGCTAGGACATTTATGGAATTTGACTTTAAGTTTTCAGAATCTTGGTTTAGGATACAAAGGGTAAAGTGCAGGCCTGCCAGAAGCTGGAAACTTACAGGAATCTCTCCCTCATAAATCTGGGCTACCTGTCAGGGTAAGCAAAACCTAGAGTTAAATATGCCCACACTGTACCCACACTATACTTACCCTCAAGAACTATAAGGAAGCCTGCTGCCTGGGTGATGAGCAAAAGATGATTTCTAATGCTATCAAATGTTCAAGGACAAATGATTCTAATCTCTCACCCACTTTTCCAGATGATGAGAAAAAGGAAGACTTCCCAGCTCAGTTTCATGCTATCAGACCCCTGGTATAGAAAGCTGAGGAGAAAAGTCAACATATAGGTCAAACTCAGTCATGAACATAGATGCAAAAATCCTAGACATGATCATAATAAATGGAACCTTCAATATATAACAAGAATGAACACTTGGAACAAATTAATTTACCATTAGAAACTCAGCTAATAGAAATTATTGCATTATAAGATGAAAAATTAATATAATCATTTTTTTTCTGTTTCTTGAGGCAATTTATCTCCAAAGGTGAGCGCAGCACATAGGAAATACACATGGCTTTTCAGTCTACATTTTTACAAAGAAAATAGAATCTGTCACTGATGTTCTCGGGCCATCACCCCATTCTGTGAGGCTCCAGGATGGGTCACCAGTCTCCAAGTTCTGCTTTGAAAGAAGCAGTCTGGCCCAGGCCCCTGGGGGTGTGAGGAAGGGCACTGACCCCTGGGGGGCGGGGTAGGGGAAGCACATGAGCAGCACTTACTGTAAAGCTAAGGCAGGAAACAGAGCTAGCAGGAGTCTTCCTCACCCCAAGGACTGGGCTTGCTGAAGCCCAGGACACAGACCAGACAGGCTGAGGGTGGGGCCCTGGCCCAGCCTGAAGCAGCAGCGGGACTTTGAGTGTGTGTGTGTGTGCCTGTGCATGAGCTTGTGCACCTGCATGTGCGCACATGCCTGTCTCTCTGTGTGTGTTAATATAATCATTTTAACGAAAAAAAGCATTGGGTAAAATTTACCATACATGCAAGATTAAAATAAAGAAAAAGATAGTGTACACTTAAGTTTTTGTTAAGGGGTAGCTATCATAGTAAGTATTCTTTCCACATTAAAATTTTAAAATCCTGTTGCAACCTAGAAGTAGAAAGGACATTTTAAAATCTACTAAACAGTAACACTTTGAAAGATTTCCATTGAGATAAGGATGCTCTTTCAACATTGTATTTCTAGTCCTCATCTCCACAAAAGAGCCTTAAGGTAAGACATGTAAGAAAACCAATAAATGGAGAGATAGATTTTTATGTATTGAAAAAGCTAATGTTGTCAATATATCAATGCTATCCAAATTGCTTTATAGAATCAATGGGATCCCAATCCAAACCCCATATTTTTGTGAAATATGAAAAGTTGATTCTGAAATTTATATGGAGGAGAAAAGTGGTAAGGAGAGTCAAGACTGCCCTAGATAAAAAAAAAAAACAAAAAAAACAAGGTATAGAAATTGCCTGACTGGGTATTCAAGCTTACTGCAAACCGATTATAAATAAGAATATGCTGAATTGGTACTTAAATTGAAAGTAGACCCGAAAGAACAGAACAGACAACACAGAATCAGACCAATTCATATATGAGCAGTCACTATGTGAGAAAACAGGGCAAAGAATATTTGCTGATAAGCAGAGAAGAATGGATACCTTGATAATATTGATGGATTAATTTGAAGTTCATACATTAAAATTTTATTTTTAAAAATAGAGATAAGGCAATGATATGCTTTCTCCACAGAAGAGCCTTAAGGTAAGTATCTGTAGGTCAGATTCTACTCTGATTGCACATTCTTTTGTAAACCCAAGCTAGTTCAGTAAGGCAAGAAAAATAAAAGTATACAGTTTGGAAGGAAATAAAAATATCACTATTTGTAGATGACAATGGTTAAATAACATGAGCCCAGCTGGCATGGCTCAGTGGTTGAGCATTGACCTATGAACCAGAAGGTCCAGGCTCAATTCCCAGTCAGGGCACACACCTGAGTTGCAGGATCAATCTCCAGTGTGGGGCATGCAGGAGGCAGCCAGTAAATGATTCTTTCTCATCATTGATGTTTCTCTCTCTCTCTCTCTCTCTCTCTCTCTCTCTCTCTCTCTCTCTCTCTCTCCCTCCCTCTCTCTCCATTTCTCTCTGAAATCAACAAAATATATGTAAAAAATAAAACAATATCTTAAAACAAAACAACAACATAAAACAACTCCTGTAACCAAAAGCAAATTTAGCAAGGTTTCAGAAATAATGTCAATGAACAAGTCAATTGCTTTCCTATATACCAGCCATAAATAATTTGAATTTTAAATTAAGAATTCTACACTTTTTATAAGAGCATCAAAAAATAAAGTGCTTGGGTATAAATCTACCAAAATATGTGCTGAATATGTATGTGAAAACTGCAAAACACTGATGAAAGAAACCAAAGAAGATATAATTAGAGAAACAATATGAGTTCATGGATTGGAAAACTTGGTATAGTTAAAATGCCACTTCTTCCCAATGTGATCTCAAGATTTAATGAAATCCCAATAAAAATCATAATAAGTTTCTTTTATAAAAAGATATCTTCATACTTATTCTTAAATTTATGTGGGAAGGCACAATTATTATAATAGCAAAACAATTCTGAAAAGGCAGAACAAAGCTGGATCAATTTTATGATCCCATCTAATATAACAGTAATATGCAAATTAGGCATCACTTTGTCACAAATATTGCCACCCCCATAGCCACAAGATGGTGGAGCCCATAGCCACATCCTATCCTATCTAATAAAAGAGTAATATGCAAAGTAGGTGTCACTCTGTCACAAAGATGACTGCACCCATAGCCACAAGATGGCAGCACCCAGTCTGGCTCATTCCTGCCACTGAAGTGGTCAGGCCTATTAGCCAGGCAGGTGGTGGGGGAGGTGGGGGGCCCAAGGAGTGGAACAGGTAATCAGAGGGGGTTGGGGGTCCCCTACCCAGGCCAGAGGCCTTTGCCAGAAACCTCAGGCATGGGCAAGGGTGGAGGTGGTGACTGAAGGGGGCAGGAGCAGAGCAGGTGATCGGAGGGGTATGAGAATGCCATACCCAAGCATAAGGCCTGGGCCAGAGGCCTCAGGCCTGGGCAGGGTCAAGGTTAGAGATTGTAGGGTCCTGGGCTCCACAGAGGCAGCGATTGGAGGGGCAGGGGTGAAGCCTATGATCACAGGGGTCTGGGCACCAGTGGAGCTGGCAAAGCAGGAGTCTGGGGATCTCCTTCCCAGGCCTGCAGCCTTAGCCAGAGGCTGCCAGTGGGGCAAGGGCAGAGCTGGTGATGACAGGGGGCAGGATAAGAGCCTGGGCTCTGTGAAGCTGGCGATTAGAGGGGCTTCAGGGTCTTCTGCCCAGGCCTTCAGGCTGCAGGCCTGGGTAGAGGCAGAGCCAGTGATCACAGGGTTCTGGGGGATCCCCTGCCCAGGCCTGCATCCTTAGCCAGAGGTTACAGGCCTAGGCAGGGATGGAGCTAGGATTGGAGGGGCAGGGGTGGAGCCAGTGATCAGAGTGAACTACAGAGGAAACACCTTTTCTTATTGCTCATTGGCTAAGCTCCCTGTATGCCACTGGTAATATTCTTAGTAACTTGGGTAATATGAATCCCTAAAGGTGATCTAGGGTTTTTCCACCACACTCCCGGAGGAAAAAAATGAAGGTCCACTGCTGGAGGGCTAAGAAATGTCATATCCTGCCCTAGCCAGTTTGGCTCAGTGCATAATGCCTCAGCCTGCTGACTGCAGGGTCTGGGTTCAATTCTGACCAAGGGCATGTACCTAGGTTACAGGCTCCTCCGTGGCCAAGGCCCAGGTCAGGGCTCATGCAGGAGGCAACCAATCAAAGTGTTCCTCTCACTTTGATGTTTCTCTCTGTTTTTCCCTTCTCTTCCACATTCTCTAAAAATCAATGGAAACATATCCTCAGGTGAGAATTTTAAAAAAAGAAAGAAAGAAATGTAATATCCTATGAAATACACATCTTGAAAATGCCTAAAAAAAGTTGTCATTTTTTCATGGTGAAGGGACTGGAGTCCATGTTGATGAAAACACCTTGGTGGGTACGATGACTGGCAGTGGCTGCAGCAGTGGGGTAATGGCACTGGTGGCTTCCCCTGATTAGCCTGGTTGCCTCCCACTAAAGGAGGCTAGACTGTGGCTAAGGCCTGCTCCCCAAGGGAAGCAGGGAGCAGGCCTAAGCCATCAATAGGACACCCCTTGAGGGCTCTCAATATGTGAGAGGGGCCAGGTTGGGCTGAGGAACCCCCCCCCCCAGTGCACAAATTTCATGCACTGTGGCCCTATATACTATAAAACTACAGTAATAAAAACAGTGTGTTATTGGCAAAGCATAGACACAAAGTTATTTCTAGGTACTAAAATGTACATTAGTTTTTTTTTATTTTTGCCTATCAAATTAATACAAATGTAGCAGCTTAAAACAACATCAATTTATTAGTTCACTATCTGTAGGTCAGAATCTAGGCATAACATGGATGGGCTCCCTGCTCAGGGTCACACAAAGGCTAAAATAAAGGTGTCAGTCAGACTGTTCTTATCTGGAGTTCAGCGTCCTCTTCTAAGCTTATGAGGTTGAGGTGGAATTCAGTTTGTGTAGTTTAGGGCTGTGTCTCGATATCTTTACTGGATGTCAGCTGGTGGCCCTTCTTAGCTCCTTGAGACCGCCTACATTCTTTCCTGTGTGTCCCCTCCATCTTCATAGCCAGCAATGGAGAATTTCCCTCTCACTTTTCGAATCACCTTTACCAGGAAAAGGCCCATCCCTCTGAAGGGAGCAATTAATTTGAAGATAGGGTTTTAAGGGGGTGATAATCCAGCTAAGTATTTATGCTGCTGCCATATTTCTGTTAGTTTCACATTCACATCTTTACTCTACATAAAGAGATGCATTTTATTTTAATACTTATATCAAATTGATAACTGGGAATAATATTTTAGTGTAAAATTAGGAAATTTGTCCACAAACAGTTGCTCAAGGAGGTAAATCCATTTTTTAGTTGATGTGTGAATGGGGAAATTAACTCTGCCAACAACTTGATGAGAAACACAATGCATTCTGAGCATTTTGTGAGGCAGCTGGTCTCCATTTCCCTTGTATTTACCCTGTTGCACTGGGATCTCTGGCTGGGGACCAGTCCCTACCTCTGTTATCCTAAGGCTCCCAGTCAATCTCTGTTTGGAAAAGCTGAGGACTGGAGGAGCCTGCGGAACTTTCAAGGTACATCTTCCTTGCTACACACCATGTGGAGCAGAAACAGACCCCTTTATGAGGGGGAAACCTGCCACTCTACATATGAACGAGCTACATATTGTCAATATATGTCTTGGAAAAGAAGGAAGCCTAAACATATCAACCAATTTGTCACTTGGAAGATTTCCCAAGAGATTTAAAGCACCACCCTTGGTTTAAAGAATGCCACCTCTTCCAAATTCCCTCAAACACCTGCCAGGTCAAGGAGTGCTTGGGCCTGGAGTTGATGCTCAGAGAGAGGAACTTGAGGGAAGAGTCAGGAAATGGAAACAGGATGTGAAGCATCCTGACTGAAGGGCTGGGCCAGGTTTTAGGATTACTGCAGCTCTTGCTTGCATGGCCATGAATTATCTATTCTGTTTATTTCCATTGATCAAATAATGGCATCCTCGCAAAAATTCACTTCACCCGTGATGTTCTGTGATCATAGAAGAGCAGAAGTATTGTGTCATGGCTCTTCATTCATCTCGGAGGTGGAGCACTAACATTTTCACAGAGTAAATGAAGAGCAGGCATTAGAACCAGAGGAGATTTTCTTACAAATGGCTGTGCCATCTTCTGGAACGTTGCCAGAGTGTAGATTGAGTATAAATGTCCTTGAGTGGAGTAAATAATTCATTAGGCAGGAAATGAGAACCGGTCACTTTACTATTAGAAACATGGAAAGGTTCTCTTTTTTCTAATTATAAGAAAGCTGTTCATGACAGATGAGAATCGGTCATCGGATCAAATGCCTTTTCTGCCTTTCAAAACAGCACAGGACAAATGCATTTTCCCTTCTCCTCTTTATAAATGTGAATTCTCATTACACAGATTTTATTGCTGGTAGAGAGAAACTATGACTCTGGCTCCAGAGTGAGCAGCACACTTACCAGAGGTTCATTAGAAGTATAGCATATTATATATACATATTATATAAGCATATTATATGTATACAATATATAGTGTAGAGTATACAGTAGATCCTCTGACCTTAAATACAACAACTTAACCACTTCTATCAATATTTTTAAAAAGTATTTTAAAAGTTAATACTTCGACTGTTTGTTTTCCCACCCCCAACCCCAAAGTATCCACTTTAAACAGTGTGTGAGCAGAGAAAAAAAAATGGCAGTAGTATATAGGCAGACGTATCCAATGCCTTGTCCAGGAACAGATAGGGTGAATGGCTGAAACGAGTAGCATCCAGCCTGAATTGGCAGTGGAGGTTGAGCTGGGAGACAGCCTGCAGCTGGGTAAGGCAGAAGTCTCCTGAGAGAGGTAAATTCAAGGCTTTGGGAAAGATATTCTGCCAGAACTGAGCACTGAGGATCAGAAAGTCTCCACACAGCACTGGCACTGGCACCAGCATCCAGCTGCATCTTCTGAGATGGGCACAGTGGAAAGAGGGTCTGCGAAATTGCTGGTCGGCAGGGGATTCTAGATCCGGGTTCACAATCAGGAAAGGGCTGAGGTGTGCGGGCAGGAGAGAAGCGTGCCCCCCTCAAAGTAGATTCTATATCTGGGTCCACAGTCACTAAAGACTGAAGTGTGCTGGCAGGAGAGGTGCATGCGTGGCTCCAGCCTCTCCCGCCTCTGTAGCCAGTGCATTTCTGCATTGAGCCTAGTGCATAGGGCCTTTTGGATACAGACACCCGTGGCTGGAGTGTGGGAGAAGGTGCCGAGTTGTGGAATCTGGAGAGGGAGGGGGGTCTAGGAGAGATGGCAGCGAGTTTGGTGCTGACTTATGATTGAGCCTGGGACCTGGGCAGCCATTGTGCCCTGAGGAGACAACCCCTCCCTCCAGTATCCAGGCAACTAATATAGCAACACTCAGATTCCACCCTGAACTGTAAACAAGATTTTTTAAAAAAAGAAAAAACTAATCAGTCCCTGAGACTCCAAAGAGACTGGCCTAAAGAGAGAATTTTGGTCCCAGAAATTGGATCCTGAGAAACACAACAGTACAGAAGACTGGGATCTTAAGCCAGCCAAAGGAACATTTTACTTATTATTATTATTATTATTATTATTATTATTATTACTTTGTTACCTTTCCTTTTTATTTTTTCTCTTTGTTTTCCTGTTTGTGTTTGTTGCTTTGTTTTATAATTCTCTTCACTTTATTTTTCCATCACTCTATTTTATTTTATTTTTATTTTTTGCTACTTTTATACCATTTTTGAAATCAAATTTTTTTGTAAATTTATGTTTTTTCTTTTCTTTCATTCTCATTCCTCTTATCCACCCATCCCCTTTCTACGTCCTCTATACTGAACTGAGATCCTCCCCATATTCCTCCAATTCTTAACATTATCTTCTATATATAAGCTCAGCATCTACAGATGCTGCTCCTATCCTCTGCTGGGGGTAGTCACTTATAGTGGGGTTATTATTGTCGTGAGTATATTTGTGCTTTGGTCCCTTTATGTGGTATCTTGTTGAGGTGAATTTTATCCTGTCTGGCCAGGTGCTAGAGAGTGAATCTTACAACCAGACACCTGTAGAGGAAACTCCATTCATGAACGGGTCAATAATACCCCAGACCCAACTACAGAGGCAGGAAGAAGGTGGCAGTGAGGGAGAGAGTGTAAGTCAGTGAGAGACCAAAAGAGGAGCGTGTGGTCATGTGGAATGTGCATGTGTGTATGTGAGTGAGGCACAGATAGATTCCACAGTGGTCTGGCTAAATAGGCTTCCTTAACTAGGCAGCCTCTGCTACCATTGTAAACAGTTCCAGGAGGCCAGCCCAACCTCACAGTCCTAGCTTTTTTAAGGGGAGAGCTGCTGTAACTGCGAGCCAGACCTCACCCCTACCAGGGACCTGCTACTTCAACTGTGGTCACATGGTCAAGTAGTCTCCAGCCACCCTGGGTGCAGGCTCCTGTGAGTTCTGAAGCATGCTCTCCTCTGACCAGCCCCACGCCTTAACCCAAGGCACTGCAACCACAGAAGCAGCAGACACATGAGCAGCCCACCCCTGTCCAAAAAGCAGCAGCTCCATGACCAGCCTGCCCCAGGCCTAAGAGCAGAAGCCTCATGTGGCAGCCCTCTGTCCAAGGATCAGCAGCTGTGTGAGCAGCCAATTCCCCAGTCCAAGGAACACCATCCATGTGAGCAGCCTCGCCCTTGTCTGAGGAGCAGCCCACACTAATCCAAGGAGCATTAGCCAAAAGATGTCTGCACCTGTCCAATGAGCAGCAGCTGGGTGAGCATCCCAACTCTATCCAAGAAGCAGCAGTCACAGGTGCAACTCACTACCACCTAAGGTGCAGCAACCATGCAAGCAGCCCATCCCCCATTTGAGAACCAACAACTGAGCAAGCAGCCAGCACCTGTATGAGGAGCAGGTTGCCCCTGTCCAAACAGCTACAGCCTCATGAGCAACCCGCTCCATCTAAGAAAAGCAGCAGCATGCAGCCAGCCTAGATCTAAGGAGCAGCAGCCATGTGATCAGCCCACCTCTGTCCAAGAAATAGCAGCTATGTGAGCAGCTTCCATTACCAGCCAGAGACACCACTCCTGCTAACAGTACCCACCAGAGGAGCCACTGTAATCTGAGGAGCAGCCACCTTCAGGAGCAACTGCAGCCTGAGGAACCACTGCCACCGAAGGAGCAGCCCTTGCATGACTCAACATCTAGATCAGTCGGTGAGACCAAAAATGGGTAGACAAAAAAACCCTCAAAGAAAAGAAAAGGAGGAATTGCCAGAAAAGCAGTTAAGTGAAACAGATACATGCAATATGTCAGAAAAAGAATTCAGAATAAGGGTCCTAGAGTGCATAAACCGGATGCAGGAAAAAATTCAAAAACTTATGTAAGAATCAAAAAGAAATGAAGGGTGATATAGCTACCATAAAGAACACCATGGAAAGTTTCAAAAGTAGACTAGGAGAAGCAGAGGGCCGAATTAGCGCAATAGAAGACAGAGAAGCAAAACATATCCAAACTGAACTGCAATTAATGAAAAAAATCAAAAGACAGGAGGAGAGCCAAAGGAAGCTATGGGACAACATGAAAACGAAGCAACATACGAACAATAGGGGTGCCAGAACAACAGGAAGAGGAACAAGGATTAGAAAATGTATTTGAAACAATAATCTCAGAAAACTTCCTTGAGGTGGGGAAGAAAAAAGTCATACAAGCACAGAGAGTCCCAAACAAGGTGAATCCAAAAGGACCCACACCAAGACACATCATAATTACCATGGCAAATGTTCAGGACAAAGAGAGAATCTTCAAGGCTGGAAGACAGAGACAGAAAGTTACATACAAGGGAGCTTCCATTATATTATCAAATGATTTCTCAACAGAAACACATCAGGCCAACAGAGAATGGATGAAAATTTGACAAGTGATTCAAAGCAATGGACTGAATCCAAGATTACTCTATCCAGCAAGGCTATCATTCAAAATTGAAGGGGAAATAGGAAGCTTCACAGACAAAAAAAGGGCTAAGGGAATTTATCACCACAAAGCCAGCAATGCAAGAAATGCTAAAGCGACTGGTGTAAAAAGATGAAATAAAAAGGTAAGAAAGAACAAAAGCACAAAAAATGAAATGGCTACAAACAAGTATCTTTCAATAATAACTTTAAATGTAAATGGACTAAATGCTCCAATCAAAAGACACCAAGTGGCTGAATGGATGAAAAAACATGACCTATATATTTGCTGTTTACAAGAAACTCACCTGAGAATAAGGGACTCACACAGACTAAAAGTGAAGGAATGGAAAAATATTTTTCAGGAAAATGGAAATGAAAAAAAAAATCTGGGGTAGCGATACTTATATCAGACAAAACAGACCTCAAAGTGAAGGCCATAACAAGAAATAAGGAAGGCCACTTCATAATACTAAAGAGATCAATACAACAAGAGGACATAACCCTGATAAACACATATGCACCCAATGCAGGAGCACCCAAATACATAAAAAAAAACTCCTGAAAGATATCAACGGAGAGATAGACAACAATGCAATCATAGTAGGGGACTTTAATACACTTCTGACATCACTGGTTAAATCCTCTAGACAAAAAATCAGTAAAGAAACTGCAATCCTAAATGACTCACTAGATCAGATGGACTTAATTGACATCTTTAGAACATTTCACCCCAAAGCTGCAGAATATATGTTCTTCTGAAGTGCACATGGGACATTTTAAAAAATAGACCACATATTGGGTCACAAGCAAAGTCTCCCCAAATTCAAGAAGATTGAAATCATATCAAGCATCTTCTCAGATCACAATGGCATAATATTAGAAATAAACTGAAATAAAAACAATCTAAAACATTCAACCTCTTGGAAGCTGAATAGCATGTTATTAAATATTTATTGGGTTACCAATGAGATCAAAGAAGATATTTTAAAAATCCTGGAAACTAATGACAATGAAAACACAACAATCCAAAACCTATAGGACACAATGAAAGCAATCCTGAGAGGGAAATTTATAGCTCTGAAGGCCTACCTCAAAAAACAAGAAAAAAATGGTAGTAAATCATCTAACTTTACAACTCAAAGAATTAGAAAGAGAGCAACAAGAAAAGCCCAGAGTGAGCAGAAGGAGATAATAAAGATTAGAGCAGAAATCAATGACATAGAGACCAAAAATCAGTACAAAAGATCAATGAAACCAAGAGCTGGTTCTTTGAAAAGATAAACAAGATTGATGAACTTCTAGCCAGGCTCACCAAGCAGCAAAGAGAGAGGACCCAAATAAACAAAATCAGAAGTGATAGAGGTGAAATAAAAGCAGACCCAACAGAAATACAAAGGATTGTTAAAATTTACTATAAACAACTCTACTCCAACAAACTAGACAACTTGGAGGAAATGGACATATTCCTAGAAAAATACAACATTCCAAAACTCAATCAGGAAGAATATAAAAATCTTAATAGACCAATAACTATGGAAGAAATTGAAGCAGTAATCAAAAAGCTTCCAGCAATTAAAATCCCGGGACCAGACAGCTTCACATAGGAGTTTTACCAAACATTCAAGGAAGAACTAAAACCTGTCCTCCTGAGACTACTCCAAAAAATTCAAGAGGAAGGAACACTTCCAAGCTCATTCTGTAAAGCCAGCATTACCCTAATACCAAAACCAGATAGAGACAACACAATGAAAGAAAATTACAGGCCAATATCCTGATAAACATAGGTGCCAAAATCCTCAACAAAATCCTAGCAAATTGGATCCAGCAGTACATCAGAAAGCTCATACACCATGAACAAGTAAGATTTATCCCATGGATGCAAGGATGGTACAATATCTGCAAATCAATAAATGTGATACATCACATAAACAAATTGAGATATAAAAACCACATAGTCATATCAATTGTTGCAGAAAAAGCATTTGACAAATCCAACACCCATTTTTGATAAAACTCTCAGCAAGGTTGGAATAGAAGGATCATACTTCAACATAATAACAGCCATATATGACAAACCCACAGCCAACATCATACTCAATGGTCAAAAACTAAAACCATTTCTCCTTAGAACAGGAACAAGACAGGGTTGCCCACTCTCACCATTACTTTTTGACATAGTACTAGAAGTATTAGCCATCACAATTAAACAAGAAGAAATAAAAGGCATCCAAATTGGAAAAGAAGAAGTAAAACTGTCCTTATTTGCAGATGACATAATATTGTACATAAAAAACACTAAAGACTCGGTTAAAAAACTATTAGACTTAATAAATGAATTCAGCAATGTAGCAGGACACAAAATTAATGCTAAGAAATCTATGGAATTTCTATACACCAATAGTGAACTTATAGAAAGAGAGACTAAAAAAGCAATCCCATTTACCATCACACCACAAAAATTAAGATACCTAGGAATAACCTTGACTAAAGAGGTAAAAGACCTCTACTCAGAAAACTACAGAATGTTGAAAAAAGAGATAGAGGAAGACATAAACAGATGGAAGAACATACCATGTTCATGGATTGGTAGAATTAACATCATTAAAATGTCAATACTACCTAAAGCAATCTATAAATTCAATGCACTTCCCATTAAAATACCAACAGCATATTTCACAGACCTAGAACCAACTCTCCAAAAATTCATCTGGAATAAAAAAAGACCCTGAATAGCTGCAGTGATCCTGAGAAAGAACAAAGTAGGTGGGATCTCCATACCAAATATCAAGCTATATTACAAAGCCACTGTGCTCAAAACTGCCTGGTTCTGGCACAAGAACAGACATATAGATCAATGGAATAGAATAGAGAACCCAGAAATCGACCCAAACCAATATGTTCAATTAATATTTGACAAAGGAGGCAAGAACATACAATGGGATCAAGACAGTCCCTTCAATAAATGGTGTTGGAAAAATTGGACAGACATATGCAAAAAAATGAAACTAGACCACCAACTTACACCATACACAAAAATAAACTCAAAATGGTAAAGGGAAATGTCATTGTCAGGGAGAAACCAAGATGGTGGCATAGGTGAACACCAGAATTGCGGCCGTGCACAACTATTTTAAAACAACAACAAAAAGAAAAAACGGACACCACCCAGACCCACAGGAAGGCTGGCTGAGTGGAAATTATACAACTAGAAAGAGACTGAGACTCAGAAGAGGTGCAGAAATAAAGAGCAGAGGTATGGAGGCACGTGCAAAGGGGCTGGCAGATAGGGCTCACAGAAACTGCTGGAAGCATTTCATACTGGAGGGAGGCACAAGATCCCAATGGCTCTGAACTCCAGTTCCAGGCAAGTTTCTAGGGACTCAGAATCAAACGGGGAGGAGCTGGACTGTAAAACACTATATGGCGCCAGGAGAAACTCCAGAAGTTTGAGACCCAGTGCCTCTTAGGGCAGGGCTGAGAAGTGGCCATTGCTGGTTGTTCTGCCCTGTAGACTCCCCGAGACCCCACCCCACCCCACCCAAGCTTCACACAGAGTCTTTTGCAAATAAAAGGCTGGGAAGCCCAAAGCAGAAGCTAAAAATACCACCTCCTTGGAGATACAAGTGCCAGCATACCCAAACAACTCTTGCCCCATAGGGGTGTCTCCAGCAAAGAAATTCTCCCACTGTAGACACAGCTGATTCACATAACCAAGTGGCTTGGAGGTCATTTCCTCTCAGTGATCACCTAAGCAGAAAGCCACTCTATCAACCCAGGGAAACAGCCAAAATGTGGAGACAAAGAAACAGATCACAAATGACAGAAATGAAGGAAAGCAAAAGACTGTATATAGAGTTCAAAACCACGGTTTTACTGTTTTTCAAGAATTTTCTAGAAACTGCCAATAAATTTAGTGAGACCCTCAATAAATCTAATGAGACCCTCAAGGATATGAAAAAGTACCAGCTAGAAATTAAGCATACACTGACTGAAATAAAGAATATTATACAGAGATCCAAGAACAGATTAGAGGAACACAAGAAAGAAGTCAAAGAATTGAAATACGAAGAAACAAAAAATACCCAAATGGATAAGAAAAAAGAAAAAAGAATCCAAAAATATGAAGACAGTGTAAGGAGCCTCTGGGACAACTTCAAGCATACCAATATCAGAATTATAGGAGTGCCAGAAGAAGAGAGAGAACAAGATATTGAAAACCTATTTGAAGAAATAATGTCAGAAAAATTTCCCTACCTGGTAAAAGAAATAGACTTCCAAGTCCAGGAAGCACAGAGAATCCCAAAGAAAAGAAATCCAAAGAGGACCACACCAAGACACATCATAACTAAAATGCCAAGGGCAAAAGACAAGGAGAGAATTTTAAAAGCAGCAAGAGAAAAGCAGTCAGTTACCTATAAGAGGGAACCCATACGTCTCTCAGCTGACTTCTCAACAGAAACTTTGCAGGCCAGAAGGGAGTGGCAAGAAATATTCAAAATGATGAATAGCAAGAACCTACAGCCAAGATTACTTTACCCAGCAAAGCTATCATTCAGAATTGAGGGTTGGATAAAGAGCTTCACAGACAAAAAAAAAATGCTAAAGGAGGTCATCACCACCTAACCAATATTATATGAAATGCTGAAATGTATCCTTTGAGAAGAGGAAGAAGAAAAAGTAAAGATCAAAACTATGAACAACAAATACATATCTATCAACAAGTGAATCTAAAAATCAAGTGAATAAAAAATCTGATGAACAGAATAAACTGGTGAATAGAATAGAATCAGAGGCATAGAAAGGGATTGGACTGACAATTTTCAGGGGGGAAAGGGTGTTGTGGGTGCAGGAAGAGACTAGACAATAATCATACACCTACGGAGGAGAACAGTGGGGGAGGTGGTAAGGACAGAGGGTGGGGTGGGAACTGGGAGGATGGGAGCTATTGGGGGGGGGAAAGAGTAACAACTGTAATAATCTGAACAATAAATATTTTTTAAAAAATGGATAAAGGACTTAAATGTAAGATGGAAAACCATAAAAATACTAGAGGAATTTAAAGGCAACAAAATCTCAGACATATGCCAAAGCAATTTTTTCACAGATACAGCTCCTAGGGCATTGGAAACCAAAGAGAAGATGAACAAATGGAACTACCTCAAAATAAAAAGCTTCTTCACAGCAAAAGAAACCATCAACAAAACAACAAGTAAGCCCACTGCATGGGAGAACATATTTGCCAATATTATCTCTGATAAGGGTTTAATCTCCAACATTTACAGGGAACTCACACAACTTAACAAAAGGAAGATAAACAATCCAATAATAAAATGGGCAAAGGACATAAATAGACACTTTTCAAAAGAGGACATTCAGAAAGCCAACAGACACATAAAAACATGCTCAAAGGCACTACTCATTTGAGAGATGCAAATCAAAACAACAATGAGGTATCATCTCACACCTGTCAGAATGGCTATCATCAACAAATCAACAAACGACAAGTGATGGAGAGGAGGCGGAGAAAAAGGAACCCTTCTGCACTGCTGGTGGGAATGCAGACTGGTGCAGCCACTATGGAGGACAGTATGGAGTTTCCTTAAAAAATTAAAAATGGAACTCCCATTTGACCCTGTGATCCTACTTCTGGGAATATATCCCAAGAAACCAGAAACACCAGTCAGAAAGGATATATGCACCCCTATGTTCATAGCAACACAATTTACCACAGCTAAGATTTGGAATCAGCCTAAGTGCCCATCAGCAGATGAATGGATTAGAAACTGTGGTACATCTACGCAATGGAATTCTATGCTGCTGTAAAAAAAGACTGAATTCTTACCATATTCAGCAGCATGGATGCAACTGGAGAGCATTATGCTAAGTGAAATAAGCCAATCAATGAAAGAAAAATACCACATGATATCACTCATATATGGATAATAAAAACCATTATAAATTGATGAACATAAACAGATACAGAGGCAGAACAGCATTGAACAGACTGTCAAACTGCAGCTGGAAGGCTGGGGAGGGTTGTGGGGGGGGAGTTAAGAGAACAACTGAAGGATTTGTATGCATGCATATAAGCATAATCAATGGACACAGGACACTGTGGGGTAGAGAAGGAGGGGAAAGGTCAAGGGGGGAAAATGGAGACTTATTAACACTCTGTAATACTTTAAGCAATAAAACAAACTTTAAAAAAATTAAAAAATTAATACTTCAAGGATAGGATTTTAATTCACTACAATGGAGAATATATGTTCAAAGTACCTGAACTGGAAAATTGTATTTGAGCAGCATCAATCTTCTGAAACCTTTCCCCATTCTTTCCAACAACAAAAAAACAAACCAAAAAACAGTAGTTTTTCTAAAATTTCCAGAGACAAATTAGCACACATGTGCACACACACACACACACACCTGTATATGTTATATTGTATTAATACTTTTAAAATTTAATTAATGGCCAGAAGTGAAAGATCAGTTAATTAATAATTGTTTAATATTCTTTTTTATTCTGTTGATTTTTATTTTTTAATTTATCTTTATCATTGAAAGTATAACAGATAACCCCCCCCCCTTTTTTTTTTACCTCATCGACCGCCCTCCATTCTGCTCCTGTATCCTGTCCAAGCCTTCACCACACTATTGTCTGAACATGGGCTATGCGTATATGCATATAAATTCATTGGTTAATCCCTAGCCACCTATCCACTCCCTCACTTCCCTTAGAAATATGTCAGTCTGTTGCATGCTTCAGTGTTTCTGGATCTGTTCTATTCATTGGTTTATCATTCATCTTATATAATAAAAGTGTAATATGCAAATCAACTGAATGGCAGAACGACCAGTAGCTATGACACACACTGACCACCAGCGGGCAGATACTCAATGCAGGATCTGCTCCCTCGTGGTCAGTGTGCTCCCACAGAAGGATTGCCACTCAGCCAGAAGCCGGGCAAGCCCAGCGGCAGTGGCGAGAGCCTCTCTTGCTTTTACTGCTGGCAGAAGGTAAGGAGCAAGGGGTTCCAGACTGCGAGAGCCCCGGAGTACTGGACTGCTAGAAGGATGTTTGACTACTAGCTTAGGATCAATCCTCAGGGTCGATCGGGCCTAAACTGGCCGACAGACATCCCTGGAATGATCCCAGACTGTGAGAGTGCACAGGCCACGCTTAGGGATGCCCCCCAGTGCATGAAGCACTGGGCCTCTGGTTGTTTAATAACATGCTATTTGGCTTCCATGTGTTTGAATGTTTTTGAGTGTTTTTATTGTAGTTGATTTCTAGTTTCATGCTATTGTGATCAGAGAAGAGACTTGATATGATTTCAATTTTCTTTAACTTGTAGAGACTTAGCTTGTGTCCTAACATGTGGTCTATCTTTGAAAATGTTCCATGTGCACTGAGAAGAATGTATATTCTGCAACTTTGGGGTAAAATGTTTGGTAAATGTTAATTAAATCTTTTTTATCTAGTGTGTCATTTAGGGTCACTGTTTCTTGTTGATTTTTTAATCCAAATATCTATTCAGTGATGTCAGTGGAGTTTTAAAAGCCCTTACTATAATTGTACTGCTGTCAGTCTCTCCCCTAAATCTTCCAGAAGTTTTTGTTTGTTTGTTTGTTTTGTTTTGCTTTTAATATACTTGGGTGCTTCTGATTTGGGTGCATATATGCTTGTCAGGGTTATAGTCTCTTATTGTATTGATCTCTTTTGTATTATGAAGTGGCTTCCATTGTCTCTTGTTATGGCCTTCATTTTGAAGTTTATTTTGTCAAATATGAATATTGCTATCCCAACTTTTTCTTTCATTTCTATTTTCATGGAAAAAATGTTCCATCCCTTCACTCTCATTCTCTGTGAGTCTTTTGTTCTGAGGTTGGTCT
>PVJC01016958.1:0-32966 GCA_004026665.1 Murina feae | reverse complement strand
TCCACCTGCTGGCGTGCCTGACCAGCCTGGGTGAGGGGCTTTCAGGCTGCCCACAGCTCCCATTGACCCAACGTCCCAGCAAGGCTGGCTGGACGCATGTTCTGCGGTTTCTCTCCTATAATTGATGCTGTTCCTTTAAGGCCTGGGGTTATCTTCTATAATTGATACACTGTTCCTTTAAGGCGGCCTTCTAACTAACAAAGCCTCCTCTGCCTCACCTCGCAGCGTCTATAATGAAACAATTGTTACTTTTACTGGTGAGGCCCGGGCTGCTCTTTCCTTCAGCTCCCGAGGATTCTGTGATTGTTATATTGTTTCAAAGGTGTGTTTCGCTAGAGCCAGTTTAATTGGAGCTGAGCTGAGCGGGCGCAGCTTCACTTTCGCTCCTGCCGCAATGGAAACAGCCATTTACTCAGGTCCGTGAGTGGCGGCCTCCATGTTGGCTGGGCTAATTTGCATACAGCCGCTCTGATTGGCTGGTGGGCGTGGCTTACCCATCTCGGAGAAACGGTTAATTTTACTATTTCGCTTTTATTAGTATATATATATATATATATATATATATATATATATATATATATATATATCCATTTTCAAGTTACCAGTTAACTGTAGTTTACCTTATTAGGGAAGTAAGTGGTGACTTCAAAATAAAGCAAGAAAATGGTAGGATTTTCTGTAGGGGAGGCAGGGTAAAGGGAGAAACAGAAAATACCAAGGAGGAGGGAAATCTGGGACAACCTAAGGATGTTTAAACAGCAAGAACTTCTCAGCAGGAGGGATTAGTGGGTTAATGTGATGGCTGAGGGCACCCCTTGTAGTTTCTCTGTGCTCAACTGAGCCGTTTCTATGTAAATTAGCAATGGGCTTCCTTACCCAAGATTTAGACACCTGTGGCTTCTGTTCAATGGGCTGAAGTGTTAAACTGACTATTGCAGGATAAAGGGGAAGTTTGGGATATGTTTATTATTATCGTTATTACTATTATTACTATTATCACTAGGAGCCTGGTGCACAAAAATTTATGCACTTGGGGGCTCCCTCAGCCCAGCTTGTGCCCTCCTACAATCTGGGACCCCTTGGGGGATGTCCACCTGCTGGCATGCCTGATCAGCCTGGGTGAGGGGCTGAGGGCCGTTTTCAGGCTGCCCACAGTCCCTTCAGGGTTCAAGTCACTACTGGAGTGCCTGGCCAGCCTGGGTGAGGAGTTGAGGGGCGTTTTCAGGCTGCCCACAGCTCCCATTGACCCAACATCCCAGTGAGGCTGACTGGAATCAGGTTTCTGGGGTTTATTTATCTTCTATAATTGAAACTTTGTTGCCTTGAGCAGAGGCCCGGCTGGCCTAGGCAGGCAGTTTTCCAATTCCATCGCTGGTGCAACGGCAGCCTCCTGTTTGCTCTAGCTCCATGGCTGTTAGCCACCATCTTGGCTGGGTTAATTTGCATACAGCCACTCTGATTGACTGGCAGGCGTGGCTTGGCTTGTGGGCATGGCTTAGGTGTCTTGGAGTGATGGTTAATTTGCACATTACTCTTTTATTAGATTAGATTATTGGAGGCACAACATGCAAAATCGTGCAAGATGCCCCGCCTCCCACCCTGCCACACTGCACTCAGCTGTGAGAGCCACTGCTCTCGGCCCAGGGGAAGGGACCGAGTGGTGCTCCATGCACCTTCTGGTGACAGGTCCTTTGGTCGCTCTGGCATTATAGTCAGTGGCTTTTTATAATATAGGTTCATATGTCTAAAGGGTGGTAAAGGAAAAGAAAGAGCTGTAAAAGCTGGCTTTTATTGTAGTTGTAATAATAGCCAAAAAGCATAAAGCTTAGGCTAAGAGAAAGAATAAAGAAGCCCCAGGTTCAGCACCAAGCAAATCACTTGGGAGATCCTCAAAATTAGTTGGCTGATTGTAGAAAGACAGCCTTTATTTATATATTTTTTAATATGTTGCTTCATGATTTGTCCTCAATCAACAATTGATGATGGTGTACAATTAAGAATATACAAGTTAGTGACTATAGTTAATATTGTATTGCCTATTTGAAAGTTGCTGAGAGAGTAGATTTTAAAAATTATCATCACAAAATAACCATTTTTATAACTATGTATGGTTATAGACAGTAACTGGACTGATTTTAATCATTTTGTAATATACTAGTATAAAAATATCAAATCATATTGTACACCTGGAACTAACATGATGTTATATGTCAATTTTGACTCAATTAAAAAAAAGAGACAACTAAAAAATATAGAACTGATGACAGGGCTGAGCCAGCTGTGGAGAGGGGCACAGGAGATTGGCCGGAAGGCACTGCCCCCGATTGGGGTGTGGGGGGCCAATGGGGGGGGTCAGCAGTCTGGGGAGGAGCTGTGGATGGTGGGCCAGCTGGCCACATCCTGGATTGGTGTGTGTGGGAGGCCATCAGGCGTTGAGCTCACTGGGAGGGGGCGCTGTGGATCCATTGGCGGTGGGTCCTCATTAGGGGTGAGTCCAGCCAGAGAGAGGGGCTGCAGGTGGTTGGCCTGCCGGCCCTGCCCCCTATTGGGGTACAGAGAGATAATCAGGGATGGGGCCAGCTGGGGAGAGGGAACTCAGATTCATTGGAGTGGTGGAGGTCCATTGGAGGCAGGGTTGGCCATTGGGAAGGGCTTCAGAATGTTGGACAGCTAGCCCTACCCCCTATTGGCATGATAGAAGGTGATTAGGAGTAATGCAGCCAGGGGAGGGCCTGAAGTCTGATGTAGGTGGGGTGGATAGTTGGGGGTGAGGAGGGCCAGGGGGAAGGGCCAGGGAGAGGCTGACCAGTGATGAAGCCAGCTGGGAGGAGGGGCAGTGGGAAGTTGGCTGGCTGGCTAAACCCCCAATTGGGCTTGTTCTGCAGTGGGCATCATAGCAACCAGTCATTCTGGTCATTAAAGCATTCTGGTAGCTGACTTTTTATATATGACTAGAGGCCTGATGCACAAAACTTTGTGCACTTGCAGGGGAGGGCAGTACTTCAGCCCGGTCTGTGCCTTCTCACAGTCTAGGAAACCTCGGGGGATGTCCATCTACTGGCTTAGGACTGCTCCCCGGGCAATCAGGCCTAAACTGGCAGTCAGACATCCCTCTGGCAGCCCAGGAGCCCTTAGGGGATGTCCACTTTCCAGCAGGGAGCAGACCTAAGCTTCAGTCAGACATCCTTAGTGCTGCTGAGGAGGCAGAAGAGGCTCCCACCACCACCACTGTACTGGCAGCTGTCAGCCTGGCTTGTGGCTGAGCAGAGCTCCCCCTGTGGGAGTGCACTGACTACCAGGGGCAGCTCCTGCATTGAGTGTCTGCCCCATGGTGGTCAGTGTGTGTCATAGTGACCAGTCATTCCCAGTTGTTCTGCTGTTGGGGTCAATTTGCATATTATCCTTTTATTATATAGGATAATTTATTTGAGAATTATAAAAATATAACTTTCCTAGTTTACTCTGCTCTTTCCACATGCTGTTAAGAGACTTTATTGAGTACTCAACAGACTCTTAATGGATACTTATTGACTTGAGATCTCTTGTTATATAAGATTCATGCATTTATTAATTCATTCATATATTGATTTACATATTGTTTGCTTCATGCACCCAGCAGTGTGCTCGGTGCTGAGAATCAATGTCTGGCTTGGTATATGCCATTTCACAGGTATACCCAATTTTCCATTAAGAGTATTTACCTAAAATTTGTTGCAAATCAAGCCATATTTAACTAAAGATACCTAATGTTTAGGAAATAAAATGAGAATTTTTTTTTTGTTATGTGCAGAATCTTCTTGTGATGAAAAGTATCATATTTTAATGCTTCTGTTCTGTAAACCTGGATTTCCTTATGTTACCTTTTTCCTAAATAGGCATAACCACCTCTATTTTATTTCCAGTTCCTGAGGGTAGGGACATTTCAATTGGTTGCAGTTTTAAACTATTCATTTTCTTTTTCAACATTAAAAAATTTCAAATGGCCAAACACTCATCAAAAATGTCAAAAATGTTTTCATTTTTGAAAAACTACTCTAAATGTTGAAGTGGCTTGATTAGGTTAGAGTGGTTTTTATATCATTTTCTATAACCACTTAACTTAAGAGTAACTTTTAATGACATCCTACCAAGAGCTTATAGAATTTTAAAGCAATCAGGATTTTTTCTTCCAATATAGCAAAAAGAAAATTAAACCAATTTATGCTACATGTAAAGTCTTATACTGTGTTTTATATTTATGTTATTAAATTAAGAATATGCAATATGTTTTTAGCCATATGATGCTAACTTATATTTGTAAATCACTTTATATATTTTTTTTTCAAATCATTTTAATGAACCTCCTCTAGCAACAACTTAGCTTATAATTTAGTTATCTCTTTTGGAAATTCAGGCATAAACTTACCCAAAGTCAGTAAACTAGAGCAAGTTTTGATTTTCATTTCATTTTCTTGTTTGAGACTCTATTCTCTTTGTTTCATAGAGAGAATTAGGATGAGCATGTAGGAGAGAGATCTTAGCCAGCTATTTAATTATGAGCTTCTTTTTCAATTCAAGGAGAAATTTGAAGTGGCCACTTCTTCATAATATAATGCATTATATTATGCAATATATCGGTATAAGAGTAATGGCATGATAAGATATGAGGGTTCCCGTTTCTCCATAGCCTCAGCAATGCTTTTTATGGTCTTTTTGATTGTAGCTAAACTTATAAGTGTGAAGTGGAATCTCATTGTGGTTTTAATTTGCATTTCCCTAAAGACTAATAATGTTAATCATATTTCCTTGTGCTTATTTGTCTTTCATATATCTTCTTTGGTAATGTGAACAGAGGGCCCTCTGAAATGCTTATCTTTCTCTATAATTCACTATTTTTAGTGATACAACATATACTACCTGATTTAAGAGAGTCCTATTCTTGGGACAGTGATGTGACATCAGCTTTGTATCTACTGTAGAAACATTAAAAAGAACAGGTGGAAGTAGTTACTACTTCATTAAAATGGAGGCTCAAATGTGTTCTTTTTTGAACCGAAATGATCTCCAACTCGTTCATATTCAAGGTCTGGAAGAAACTTTGGGCAGCCTGAGAAGTTTTATAAAAACTTATAATCACACGTGATAGTGTGCATGAAACCTATTTCCACTTCATGGCTTTTGTCTGGCTTCTTAGTCATTCCATGAAGAGGACCAAGGCGGATACAAAGCCTGTATACCTGAAATTCCATTCACCACCATTCTGTTCATGACACACTCGGAAACTGGCAGACTAAAATAAAGTGAGAACAAGTTAAGATACCAATTTCTGAATTTATCACTTTGCTAATTCTCTCCTGTTAGGAAGAACACAATAGTTTCCTATTAATTAGAAGATAAGGCTTAGGCTAATCTAAGGAGAGGTCTCATCTCACAAAACCAAGACACAAGTTTTCCTGGAGGATTTTGTATGGAGAGAGAGAGAGAAAGAGGAGGAGAGAGGGAGAGGGAGAGAGGGAGAGAGGGAAAGAGGGAGAGAGGGAGAGAGGGAAAGGGGGAGAGAGAGAGAAAGAGAGATAAAAAAAGATCAGTCATTTAGCAGCTGTTTGATTTTTCAGGGCCCACCCTGGCCAGTTTTGTTTAATGTTAAATAACACCACATGCTTTGTAGAGAGCAGGTCTGTGAGCTCATCCAGGAATCAATGCCATTTCCCATAATCTGGCAAATCTTGAGAACCAGTTTGTATAAACTTTGCTTTAAAAATTGCATAGTCTATTTTAAAAATCTAATTCCCCAAAAGGTCCTCCATTCATCCTACCCAGCTCCAAGGCAAACAGTGTGATTGGAAGTACATTCATAATTCAACATGGTTAAATTCCCAGGGCCGAAGAGATAGCACCCCGCTCCCCAGTGTGGAATGGGATGACATTCATGGTTGATTCAGCTCCTTGCAGCAAGCTATGTAATTGGAGAAACCTAGGGAAGTGACCCCAGTTATATGTCCTGCTGGTATCAAAATGAATTCTCATCAGTCTGACAAGTGGCCAGTGTGGAGGGTTCTTTTATATCAAAATAAAACTGATAAGTCGCAATTTTCAAGATTTTTGGAAATACCATATCTAAAGTGAGAGAGGGAATAGACTAAGAGAGAAACATCTTTGTCTATAGTAACTATAAATATAATTGATATGTCTTTATAGTTCCCACATTTCTTTCCTCTATATAATTTTATTCAAGTCACATACTGTATGAGGTAGAAGTTGTTACATGCATTTTCAGATGAGGAATCTGAAGCAAGAAGCATTTAAGCAAGGAGCAGATTAGTCTGGTGGTTTGAAGCAGGCACATCTGGATCAAGTCAGACCTTTTAGGTGTGAGTCCCACCTTCATTGCAACCTAGAACAGGGAACTAATGACCCAGAGGAATAAACTGTGGCAAATCACCTAGTCTCTCTGTTTTCTAATCTGCAAAATGTTGATTAGAATGGCCATTATGCCTTCAGGCCATCGTAGAATTAAGTAAAATCCTGAATATAATCCACTCACTTCAGTGGAAAGCCCATTGTAAGTGCTTTGTACATTTTAGCCTCTTCGACCAGCTGTTAAGTTTCCATAAGCCAAAAGTGCGAACTTCAATGGGACCCATCCACATTAAGGAACCTGAGTTTACTGGCTCTTATCTCTTTCTTCCATCTCCTATGTTGTATAATACTCTTTACATAATGACTATGCAGTCAACAAAAAATGCAATAATTTCTTGGTATGCCCACAGAAATGTGATGGACTCATGGAAGATTTTTAAATACATAATACTTATTTCACAAAACTGTGCAACTTTGTTTGCAAGACAAGCCATACATTTAGGAGCTAAATGCTATCATAAAGCATCTGAGTCATACTGAGAATAGATGTTATTGAGGTTCAGGAAAAGGAGATGTATAGCCTAAAATAGGGGAGAACAGTTTTTATCATAGTTATTTTTATTGTTGTTCTTATTGATTTTCAAGGGCCCGGACAGACTTAAGCTAAGCCGTGAAGTTCTAAGTTGGATGAGTGAGGAGGAGAGGAACAGCAGGATGGCTGGGAAGAGAAAATGAATAAGGCAGAGAAGACCGTGGAAAGAAAGGTAAGAAAAACAGATGGTGGAGTTAGGACTGACAACTTCATGTTGAAAGGAGTGTGAGACTGAGCTGACCAACTGGGGAGCAATGGATCGGAGGGTTTGTAATAGTGGTGGGTACTCTCCCCAAGTGTCCCTGGTGAACTGTAAATGTGTCAGTGGACTAGCTCAGGGTTCCCTGACTTCTGTGGGTATAGAAGAAACTGCATGCTGTTTACATATAAGATGACAAAAATCTACATTAATATCTCTCTCAATTTGATTCTCAACTAAAGGTAGAGTGTTTCAATGTGTGTGTGTGTGTGTGTGTGTGTGTGTTCATGTATTCTTTCAGGAACAGTTGTAACTGATTCTCCCATATCCTGCAATTCATTGTTTGTGGAGCTGGCCTGAGTTTAAGGAACAGCTGGGAAGCTGGTTCCCTAGCCTTCAGGCCACTATTGACTACAAGTCTTCCAGCACAACCAGATTAATGGGATTGGGTACAACTATAGTAGGTTGCACTAATTAATCAATTTTATTTTACTTTATATACTTGTAGTTGAAGCTTTTATACTTAGTATGCAAATTTATGTAAATTAAAATTCAAATACATGCAAACAGATATGCAAATATATGTCCCTAGATTGCAAGGGAACAAAATCTGGTAGCCCTACTGTAAGTTCCTAAACACAGTTGGGGGAAGGGAGAGAGAACTTGAACTACTCTTATAGCTTGATCTGCCTTTAATTTGTTAATATATGCAAGTTGAAAATGAAAATAAAAACATGTTTTACTTCAACTGCTCCTTATGTTATAAAATAGAAAGCTGAAAATCTGCAACAATAACGAACAAAATCTGTGAGTCTCCTCATTGAGATAAGAATCTCTAAGTTTTATTTATTCCAAAATCATCTGCCTGTAGGCAGCAGGTCTCATAAGAGTAGGTTTATAACTTTTAATTGATCAAATTGAAGCTATAACCAAACCCAGAGGAAATGTTCTTTGGGCCTTGAAACACAAGACCTTATAATATAAGCTTTGTGTTGTATATAAATGGCTTAGGAATTCATAATGGGAATTGAACAAAGTTGCAAAAAAATAACTAATAAAAAATTACAATTCATTCACATTAAACAAATACTATATCTAAAAAATTACGTATTTCCAAGTGAGCTCAGGTTAAGAGGAGAAGTATTTTCTATGAGTATCAAAATGGAAACTTCATTAAAAATTTTTTTAAAAAGAATCCAGCAGCTTGAGAGTATATTGCAATGGAAGAAATGAACATCTGATATGAGTAATGTTGCACATTGCAATTATTTGTAAATGACTGAGCAGTAAATCCTAAAATGCATTCAGGCCCAGGCATCTAAAGAACTGGATTTACTGCTGGCCCTGATGTATTAGTACTGTGACATTTTACTATAAAGCAATCTGGGCCTCAATTTTATCATTGGTAAAATAAGATAATAATAATTGCTTGACCTTTTCAAAAGATAGCCATGCCTTTCAAATGAGAAACAGCAAAGTACTAAACAGATGTTAATTACTTTTACAAAAGTTTATCTGCGGTCATTGCCAAGTTTTTCTTTCCGGAAAGCCTCTAAGCACTCAAAATTTGGTTATGGATTCAATGTGATCAATTAAAGATTAGAAAATCTACATAAACTTAATGTCTCAAGATAATGTTGCAAGACATTTTGTAGTCCATACAACTTGGAGTTAAGTCAGTAAGGAGACACTGTGTAATGGAATTGTAGAAGGAGGCTATTTCTTAAATCTGTGATAATTTTCTCCTCTGTACAATGAAACTATAATATTTGAATGAATTGCATGGGTCCCTCAAGCTCTCTGATTCTGACTCTGGCTCTCATGGACTCCTAGATTGAGTCCTCTATTTTGTATGTCAGATCAGCCTAAACTGGGTGGCTTTTCATGCTCCTGCCATATATTTCTTCTCAGTTGCCACTGATTCTTAGTACCATAGTCTTTTTGTCCATTGACTGATGACATAATTTGTGGTAAAGAATGTCAATTGCTGAAAGTAATTTTTAAAAGGTTTGCTTGCCCAGCTGGCATGGTTCAGTGGTTGAGCATTGACCTATGAACCAGGAGGTCATGGTTCTATTCCTGGTCAAGGCAGATGGCCAGATTGGGGGTTTGATCATCAGCGGAGGGGAGGAGGTGTAGAAGGCAGTTAATCAATGATTTCCTCTCATCATTGATGTTTCTATCTCTTTCTCCCTCTCCCTTCCTCTCTGAAATCAATAAAAAAATATTTTTAAAAAGTTTGCTTATCTATTGGATGAATATGCACTCTATGAATATTGTTAGGTATTCAGTATAAATAAGACATGATCCTCGAACCTAAATATTTAAAGTCTTATGGGGGGAGAGAAGACATCTTCCTATCTATTAAATCTAAAATTTTCCTCACTTGGTGAAGGTAGAAAAGTATTCTGAGATCAGAAAGTATGTCTCCAATGGTAAAGCTAAAAGTTTATAATTGGGTAAGTGTGAGCAGACTTTTAGGACCAAGGGACTGCTTCTTTAAGGAAATTAAACTTGCTTTAAGGAAATTAAACTTGCAGTGCTGGCTTTAGCAACAGAGGTAAAGGTGTGTGTGTGTGTGTGTGTGTGTGTGTGTGTGTGTGTGTGAGAGAGAGAGAGAGAGAGAGAGAGAGAGAGAGAGAGAGAGAGAGAGAGAGAGAGAGAGATGTATTTATGGCACTTTTGCTATGCCTTAGGTGTGGAACAATGAAAAAGGGTGACAATGAAAATATCGCACATAGGAAATGTCACTCACAAGGAGTCTTGGCAAGTGCTTTGTTCCAGTTGACAAAAGAAATATAAGAGATATATATGAACTTGAAGTGTTCAGCCTATGTTTATAATAGGATGGGGCTAACATTACAGAAATATGCAGGTGATTTTGTGATGGGGAGGTGCTGGAGCAGAGGTAATGAGTAGTTTAGAATTTGTCTTGATGCAGCGGTGATTTAGTAGACAGGCTTTGTAGGGAATAAAGAAAGCTAACCTAGAACCTGAAAGAGAAAGAATAACTTTGTCAGCATAAAGGAGTTAGCTGACATCCTGCGTGAGGGTGAGTTCAGGGAGGAGAAGACTAGGAGAAAAGAGATAAGCTGCCTCTGAATGCCTCCATTTAGTGACCAGGGAAAAGATATAGACACTTAGCAATCTGGAAGAAGATAAAACTCAGTAAACTAAGGTGCTCAGGAAAGTGAGAGAAAAGAGTGTCACGAAGATGAGATGGTGGGCAATGGTTGGTGTTTTCATTAGTATCTAATAATATAAGAGAGAAATCAAAGGTGACCCTGTGGGTCTAACAGTAAGCTGATTATATTGGACACATTTTTAATATAATATTATATAACCGTTAAAGTAAATCCTTGGAGCCCTAACCAGTTTGGATCAGTGGATAGAGTATCAGCCCACAGACTGAAGAGTCCCAGGTTTGATTCTGATAAAGGGCACATAAGCTAATTATGTTGGTTGCAGTCTTTATCCCTGGCCCTGGTCAAGGCATGCAGAAGGTAATCAATCCATGTGTCTCTCTCACATCGATGTTTCTCTCTCTCTCTCTCTCTCTCTCTCTCCCTATCCCTATCCCTATCCCTCCTACTCTCTAAAAACCAATGGAAAAAATATCCTTGAGTGAAAATTAACAAAACAAAACACAACAAAAAGTAAAGCCATAGAAATAATGGAGCAGAGACTAAAAGTTGTCATAATATTATGTTCAGTGAAAAAAGTAATTACACTTATTTTACAGAATGCCATGGTGAGGATGGGTTAAGTGAGTGAGTGAGAGGAATAGAAGATAGAGAAATATGTGAAGATAATCAGCAGTAATTGTATATAATTAGTAAGGAAATGAATTATTTTAGTGCCCATCTTTGCATTTAGATTGTTTCTATCACATTTGCACGGCAATTGAACAATATTGGTGCTATGTATTGGTTCTTTGATTTTTTTGTTGTTAATGAGAAGAGGATGCTTTATTTAACTTATTTTTTTAAAAAAATTAACTTCTTTATTATTTAATGTATTACGTAAATCTCTTTTTTTCCCCATTAACCTCTCCCTGGCTGCCCCCATTTATTGAGCTTATGTGGGTGACATTAACAAAATCATGTAGGTTTCAAGTGTACAACTTGACAAAACATCATCGACATACTGCATAGTGTGCCCATTGCCCAAAGTAAAATCTTTCTGTCCCTATTTATCACTCGTTGTCCTTGTCTACCTCCCCCAGAGAATAGTAGACTTTAAATGAGACATTCATTTTGAGAAAAAGACAAATAAAATTTTTGCATGTCTCAGTGGAAAGGAAGATCTGCAATGAGTCAAAGCTAAAATTGCCATTTTATTTTACATAGAGATCATTTAAGTTCAGCAAAACATTATCATGTTGAGTTAATTTATATTTTATTTGTTTTTTATTTAAATATTTTTAATTTTATAATTGTACACAAGCTAAAAGTACTGGATGCTTATAACTAGTTTTAGGGTTGTAAGAGTCCATGATATAGATTGATAAATAGATATTTTCTCCTTTGAAAAGAGGTCCTATGTTGTATAGGTTTAACAAATACTGCTTTGATCCTGGGCTACTGAAGATTTGAAGTGTGGCTTGTCCAATTGGGATGTGCTGCAAATATAAATGCATTCTGAATTGTCAAGACATTTTATGAAGAAAAAAGCAAATGTTTTATTACTAATTCATATATGGATCATATATTTAGATTACATTATTTTAATATATTGGGCTAAATTATATATTCTACTGAAATTAATGTTACCTTTGTCTTTTAACTCTTTAATATGTGCCTGCTAAAATTTTTAAATCCTGTGCATGGCTCTCAGGATCTATCCAGTGCTTGTTTATAGTATGTTTGACCTGGAAAATAGGCCTGCCTGCCACTGATAACCATTGTATCTTCTGCCAGATGCTGCCCCTGTTTACTTAAAATTCAGAGGCCTAGGAGGGGATGGGTCTGATACTGAGATATGGATGGGTGAGTGGCTTAATGTGTCTTTCTGGCCACAGCCTCTCAGAAAGCATTTCGGTGCACAAATCAAGTGGAGCTAATTTGATAGTACACAAAGTACCTCTCAGCCAGGAAGGGGGCCTAACACTAAGTTACCAGTAAATAAAAGATACAGATTTAGAGGTCCATCATGTATGTTGAGATGACACAAGAGAGGGTACCAGACTTTTCTTTCCAAAGTTCTCTTGGGAGTGTTCCTTTCCTTTTGAATATTCAACTTACTGGTCATTGCTCAACTAAATCTGATCATTCCTCTAAGGAACATCCCATATGATGTTCCTCATGAAAGCTTCACCCTTCACAAGGTTCATCCAATTCAGGGACTCACTTGTCTTCTACAACAGCAATTCTTGTTTGATGTTTTATTTAAACACGTGTGTGTGTTCATTTACTCATTAGCTGACCCATTTTGAGTGATGGGATGTCTAATGCCTTGAATCTTTCAGCAAAGGAATGATTTTCTGCTTGTGATGACCATTCATAAATGAATTGAATCAAATGTATTCTTTAAATTATGAGGGTTCATGCATAAATACACACACACACACTTTACAAGGAAAAACATATGTGCCATTGATATACAAATGCCTGTTAAGATAATGTAAATTGAAAATACTGGAAGTCAAAGATACGCTTATGCACTTTGCCTACCAAACACCATAGCTTAGCCTCACCTACCTTGACTGTTCTTAGAACACATGTTAGCATACAGTTGGGTAAAATAACTTAACAATGAATACAACACAAACATTGGATGTGTACTCTCCTAATCATGTGGCTGACTGGGAACTGTGGCTCACTGCTGCCCAGCACTGCTAGAGTATGATATTGTATATTAGTAGCCTGGGAAAAGATCAAAATTTAAAATTTGAAGTAGGTTTTTACTGAACATATGTTGCTTTTTCAACATCAGTAAGTCTACCTATCCTAAATCAGGTAGTGTCTGTGGTAAGTAAGGAAAAAGAGAGGAGGCACAGAATGAAAGGCAAGTGAATATCCTTTATTTTTTCTGTGTCATTTTCTGATGTGTTAGTATATTTTAATGGAAAAATTTCTAGATTATGCCAATGCTTGCAATATTTACATGCCACTGTCCATAGGCATAAAATGTGGTGTTCCTTGTTGTTTTTGCCTGTGCATGAGGTTGGATAAATAGGTAAGGCCAGACTACATAGACACTAAAAGGCTATGACCAGGAGGGGAAATATTATTAAAAAATGGAAAGTCAGCACATTGCCCAATAAAGAAAGTAATTCAATGTGATTTCCCTTTTAAGAAGATCAGTTTGATTGCTGGGTGAAGAGGGACTGTACATATTCAATAGTGGAAGAAAGTATACAAGTAATGGTGTTCTTGCAGGAGTCCAGGCATCCTGTGATTGTGCCCTGTGTAAGAGGGATAGATATCTGTGAATGCTGAGAAAAAAAATCGGGAATGATATATAGGCTGTGTTAGTACAAGCAGCTGGATAAATGGCGGTATGATTTGTTGAGATAGAAAAGACTCATGCAGCAAAAGATTTGGAGATATAAAGAAAATAAGACACTCTTGAAGGAAAATAGTAGAGGAAAGAGCAGGTTGTAAAATGATCTTGGTGTTCTTGCAACGTCCCAGCATCTATAATCATTATGGTCATGAGCATGGGAGCCAAGCAGCTGTGTGTTCAAATCCTAAAACACTGATAGTTCTCTCACCTTGGGAAATTTGCTTATTACTTCTAATGTCAATCCCCTGTTCTGGACACTATGATAAGAATACTTACTGCATGTGGGTGCTTTCAGGATTAGACAATATGAGGAATATAAATCATATAGCAAACCTTTGGGAAATAACCAACAACAAAATATCAGAATAGAACAAAGGCTGCCTCTTGCATAATCGCTGGGATCAAGCCCACAACCCAGGCATGTGCCCTAATCAGGAATCAAACCAGCAACTTTCTAGTGCATGGGACAATGCCCAACCAACTGAGCCATACAGACCAGGGCCAGGTCACTGCTCTCTTGACCCCATCTTTAGGTCACTCTCCAGTGCTGCAAATGGAGCACGATTAAAACCTAAGCCACAGCCCTTCTTCCAGCCTGGTCTTCAACTTGCTTTGAGTTCTGCCTACAACCGTTGAATTTTGTAGCTCAGAGAGCTGATCCTCATAGCTTATGCAGCACTGCTACCCTACTTCTTTGCAAGGGGCATTATGAAGTTCTCTCCAAAATTCTACTTCTTCACACCTGTTCTACTTACCCATGTACACTAATTACATAGTGCCTGGTCCATAAAAGTAATGCCATAAATATTTGTCAAAGATATAAAAGCAATCTCTGAAGTTTGGTGATAAAACATGAAATGAGACATGAAATAAAAATCAGCTATGACTATTTAGTGACCAATGCATTGTTGTTTTTTGTTTATTTGTTTGTTTGTTTTTAGAGAACTATGTTAGCCCCAGAGTTCAGAAGGAACTATCTTGAGAGAAGAACTTCATTTTGTGCCTCTAAATATTCATAAAACCCACATCAATGACTGAATTGATCCCTTATTTAGACTCTCTAGAGAACCATGTTTCAAGTCTTCCCTTGATGAGAATTTGCCATTGATAGTCTCTTATTGTGGAAGTAAAAGCCTTGTCAGCTACAACTTGAGTTATGATCTGTATTTTACTGACTTGTTTATGGAAGGAAATCTCCTTGGGGTAAGAACTTTTTTATTATTCAGTACTGTTCAAGCTATACTCTTTTGTGCTGGGTATCCTAGTGGCACCTTACAAGGAACAACAAAAAAAAATCAAGTCACCTTAGCTAATTTATCTAATTGTTTCCATTAATAATTAATTTTAATTTTATTTAATTAAAGTTATAAAGTGTGCTGAGCTGAAGACACACTGTGATTGGTTTAAGCCAAAGAAGCTCCAAGCACCACAGACACCTGAGGCACTCACAGCTGGAATCTCCACATGTGCTCTTCCTTTATGAATTTCTTTGGCAATATTATTAAGCTAAGCTTAATTTTATGACTAAATCACAGTATTACAAATACTTTCAAAAATACTATACTGGCCCTGACAAGTTTGGCTCAGTGGATAGAGCATCGACCTTTGGTCTCAAGTGTCATGGGTTTGATTCTGGTCAGAGGCATGTACCTTGGTCGCGGGCACAATCCCAGTGGGGGGTTTGCAAGAGGCAGCTGATTGACGTTTCTCTCTCATCAATGTTTCTAATTCTCTATCCCTCTCCCTTTCTCTCTGTAAAAAATCAATCAAATATATTTTTAAAATACTCTATTGATTTCAAAATACTATATTGAAAGATGCAAAACTTCTGCCCAAACACAGATGTGGACTTTATCTATATTTTCCAGTTCCTGCATCTAATTAGAAAGAAGTTCACTACAAAGTCAAATTGGGCAAGGTAAGCTGGAATATGTGTCCAAACCTTGATGGTCCACATTCTTTAATGAGATGCATATGTCATTATTTATTCTCTTTTTTTTTGCATTAAAGTTTTCTGTGTCTGTAAATGGTCTAGTTTTAGACCAACCCATATCAGTTCTCATCAAATCTATCTAATCTAATAAAAGAGTAATATGCTAATTGTGTCACTCTGCTACATTCCAAGCCATGCCCACCAGCCAGTCAGAGCAACTATATGCAAATTAACCCAAACAAGATGGCGACTGACAGCCACAGAGCTAGAGCAAACAGGAGGCTTTGTTGCCCTGGCAATGGAGGAAGCTGTCTGTCTAGGCAGGCTGTGGCCTCTACTCAAGGCAACAAAGTTTCAATTATAGAAGATAAATAAACCCCCCAAATACCTGCTTCCAGCCAGCCTTGCTTGGGTGGCTGGGGGCTATGGCCAGCCTGCAAACAGCCCTCAGGCCCTCAACCAGGCTGGCCAGGCACCCCAGCAAGGACCCCTACCCTGAAAGGGGTGTGGCCAGTCTGAAAACGGCCCTCACCCCCCACCTAGACTGGCCAGGAACCCCAGGGGGACTCCTACCCTTCAGAGCAAACCAGCAGACACCCACCCATGCACCAAGCCTCTGTCCTATATAATAAAAGGGTAATATGCAAATTGACCCTAACAGCAGAGCCACTGGGAATGACTGTTCACTGTGACACACACTGACCACCAGGGGGCAGGTGCTCAATGCAGAAGCTGCCCCAGGGTGGTCAGTGTGCTCCCACAGGGGGAGCTCTGCTCAGCCACAAGCCAGGATGATGGCTGCCAGGACAGCGGTGGTGGTGGGAACCTCTCCTGCCTCCTTAGCAGCACTGAGGATGTCCGACTGCAGCTTAGGTCTGCTCCTCACTGACAAGTGGACATCCCCTGAGGGGGCTGCCAGAGTGATGTCTGATTGCCAGCTTAGGCTTGACTGCCTGGGGAGCGGGCCTAAGCCAGTAGGTGTACATTCCCTGAGGGTTCCCAGACTGTGAGAGGGCATAGGCCAGGCTGAGGGATCCCTGAGTGCACAAATTTTTGTGCACCGGGTTCCTAGTACATGGATAAATACAGTTATATCTATGAAGATATTATACTTGAAGTAAAAAAGTAACAGACATTTTCTAATGAGCTACCCCTTAACACTTTCCAAAGGATTTTTCCTTTCTGAATCGATTGCAATATTACTGGTTCCATTTAGTGTACATACATGGGGAAAGAATTATACAGAAAGTAACTGGAACCCAAGCAGGCAATTTCATTAGCAATTTGACTTTTGCACTGTGTAAATCCCAGTTATCACTACAGAATTGTCTCTTGATCTTTCCCCAGGGAGCCTTAGTCAAGAGACATTACTTTCCAAGGATGCTTTTGTGCCCCTCCCTCAATTCTAGAGTTCCCATTGGTCTTTCTCTTCTGCCAAGGTGTCTGTAATCACTGAATACTAGTTAAGTACATTACCTTCTTAGCCAAATGCCCATCACACATCTCTTCCCCACCAGTTCATTACCTTTAACCTCATCAGTCCCATACAAATAAGCAAATGCAAATGCACACACACACACACACACACACACACACTGCTGGATGCACAAACAGAATTTTAAGTATAGTTTCCAAATTTATCTTTTGTATCCCGAATATAAAAATGGAGTGAAGAAGTCCAGGAACTTCTGTTTACAAAGTATGAATATAGAAAAAGTGAGTGCTTGGACATAAAAGTAGGTAGCTTTTCCCGTTTGTGAGAACAACTAATTTGTTTAATTAATTGTCTGGATAGACCACTTTAACATGCTGGTGTGAATTTTTGCAGAAATAAAGACTTGTAGAGATGCTGAGGTGGGTAGAGAATGCACTTAATTTGACATCACAGCCTTCCCTCTATGGTTTCTCTTCTTACCTTTGGTTTCCTCTCTAAAAACAAGGTGTGTGTTTGTGTGTGTGTGGGGGGGGGGAAGAGGTGATAAAATAAAACAAGTTCAAACTAGATGACCTCCAAGGTTTATTTCAGCCCTAATATTCTCTGACCCAAGAAGGAAATACTTTCTGTTCTCCACAGAATGGGATACACATTCTTTGAGAGGCTCTAAATGCATCTGAAAGTGCTTCTCAGAAATAAAGTCAGTGTATTCACAGTCCTGCCCGAGGGCAGAGTGAGATTTTTACATTTTGAAAAGGTGATTTTAGACTAACATCCCTTAAAGCTGGCACTGCTGCCATACATACAGGATTCTGTGCAAGTTGGCAACTTGCTTTGTTTCAAGAGAAAATGAATCCTGGAGTGTTCTCTTTATACTGATTTTCTTAAAATATAAATTCCTCAATATTTCAAATCCTGTTCTTTAGTAAAAACAAAAATAAAGCAATAGAATCATAACAGTTGTTTGCCGGAGTTGCAAACTTCATACAGCAAGGCCATTTTCCAAAACCCTCCAACTCTACTGATTTCCTGGTAGACTTGATCTTAATCACAAGCATGACTGGGCACAGTGGGTCCTGGATAAAGAGCAGATCTAATGCAATGTATGAAATAAGAAGCACACCTGAGCAACTCCAACTTCTTCATCTCTGGGCCCTTTTCAATACCTTTCATTCATTTCTTTCAGAGTTTTGCTCTTTTAATTATGTTAAATTCAGGCAATTTTTTTTGTAACTAATTAAGTATTAGGTATAGGGGAGCTAGAGATAGAAGGTGAGTAAGTAGGCCCCTGCCTTCAGAAAGTGCACAGTCTCTTTGGAAGAAATAGTTATATTACAATAACCAGAATATAGGGTACTCTGCAGTGGTAGAATGATGTATAACTCACATTACCATGGGTGCACAGAAAGAAAAATTATTTTTGCCTGAGGTTAGTAAGAATTAGATTGAGGTGCATAAAGACTCCAGAAAAGTATGCATTTGATCTCAGCCATTGAATGAGTTTGATAAACCAATCAATTAAATGAAAGGTATTGAATACATTTTGCACGCCAAACCTAGCTTGAAAATGCAGCTTAAATCAGTCCTTCAAGAATGAGTCATAGAGGCATTTTATAGTTAAAGAATAGTCAAATGCTAAACAATGTGGCACCAACTATGGTAGGAATTCAAGTAGAGAGAGAGTATTCCAGACTAGAAAAGTTAGAGGATACATTGATATAGCTAAGGATAGGAAGAAACATTGATCACTGATATTTACTCATCACTGTTACTTACCGTTCTTTCTACCACTGCATACTTGTCCACGTGTGAATGTTTGTGTGTGTGCATGTGTGTGTAGTGGGGAAGCCTACCTAATAGTGTCAGAACTGATGTGAAGGTGACCATGTTCAGAAGTGCTGATTTATGCCATGATATGATTCACCTTGTGTAATGCTAATTTAAAGAAGCTGGTCACAAAGAAGCACATATTGTATGATTCCATTCGTACAAAATCTCCCAAACAGGCAAATCTGTAGAGACAGAAAGTAAATTAGTGTTTGTCTAAGTCTGGAGAAGGGAGGATATGAAATTATAAATTCTTAACTTCATGCAATGGAAGTTGTGAGACATTCAAAGATGGAGGAAAATAAATTTGCTCATATTTATAAGCTACCTCTTGGGTCACCATCCAAGTAATAAAATGGCAACCACATTAGTCAGCGCTCTTTCTTTTTCTTTCTTTCTTTCTTTCTTTCTTTCTTTCTTTCTTTCTTTCTTTCTTTCTTTCTTCCTTCCTTCCTTCCTTCCTTCCTTCCTTCCTTCCTTTCTTTCTTTCTTTCTTTCTTTCTTTCTTTCTTTCTTTCTTTCTTTCTTTTTAATTTTGCTTTTACAATGTCTACAAGTTTGTGCATTTAGAGTTACATTTTTGTAAGTATCTGGGGATGATTGCTAAGGGATATGAGTTAATAGAAATATGGGTTAATGGAAATATTACAAAATTTATTAAGGTGATGGATATACAACTCAGTAAATAAACTAAAAGCCATTTAACAGTATATTTAAAATGAGTGAATTGTATAATACTAAAGGCCCAGTACATGAAATTCATGCAAGGGGCTCAGTCCTCATAGCCACAGCAACTGTCCTTGGCCCTCACAGCTGTGGCGGCTGTCTGTTCGGAAGGTCATCTGGAAGGATGTCCAGAAGGTCGTTTGGCTGTCTGGTCTATTTAGCATATTATGCTTTTATTATTATAGATGTGAATATTTCAATAAAGCTGTTAAAATATAACTATCTGGTATTGAATGTTCAAATGTACAAGGCATCCCAATGGGGAAAAGAGTCAGAAATGACAGGATTGATGGAGCAAGGAAAAGGTTGACATCTTAGTTGGTTTGTCACGGTGGTTATAGCATCGACCCTTGGACTCAAGGGTGGTGAGTTAGATTCCACAGTCAAGGGCACATACCTCCACTGCAGGCAAGAGGCAACCAATCAACGTATCTCTCTCACATTGATGTTTCTCTCTCTCTCTCTGTGTCTCCTCATCCCTACTATTGTCTCTAAAATATCAATGGAAGGAATATCCTCAGTGAGGATTTTAAAAAAAGAAACGATTAAACTTGGGCCACTACTCTTTGTGAGATGACTGAGGAACTCTAGACAGTTGAAAGCAGGCTGTAGGCATGTTCTTAGTAATGATGGCCCAATAAGGGAGGAAATAGGGAAGACATGCTTTGTTTCTTATGCTTTTTTCAGACCTGGTTTATTTTCATGTTCTCTTTTTTTAAATTATTTGTGACCAGTCTTATAACTAAGGCTGTAAAATGTTCTTATTTTAAATCAGCATACATTTAAGAAATATTACTGACAAATACTCTCTGTTTTTTTGTTCTTATTTACTACTCTTTCTAAGCCTTAGTATTTCCTCTGGTTCCCATGCCACTAATTCCTCGTGTAGACTTGTCAACACTTCAAATTATCTCCAACTCAGCTGCCTTCCATATATTGCTTAGCCAACACATACACACTTAGCTCTCTTAATCTCCCTCATAAGTAAATTCCTCAGCCCCTTAATCACCCCCGCTACTCTTCTCTGAATCCTTTCCAATGTGTTGACATCTTTCTGGCACGATGGTGCCCATAGCCATATGCCTTTGGCACTCATTCCCCTTGGCCTCCCACCAGAAATGGAACTTGGCCGATGTCAGAACAGAGAGTAAGACATATTTATTTGATTTAGCTTTTGATTATGTTCACTTCTTAGGACGACGGTTGATTACTGCTGATGGGGTTGGCCAGGCATTGGGACTCAGGGCACGTCGGAGATGGAGGCTGTTTATGTGTGAAAACCAATTGCATGTAACTTGTGTTTCTCTCAGGAGTAGTTGTTTTCTAAAACAGATGCAATCAAGAGTTTTGGGAAATGGTCATAGATTAGCATCCCAAAGATTGTTTCTCTTTCTATAGTCTGAATTTCAAAATTCAGTTGTACCTTTCATAATTCTAGAATTTTGAGGTTAGAGAACTTTAAGATTTCCATAGGGAAGAGAAGTTGTCATGCTGAATCATCCAGAGCAGAGACTTTGAGCACACAAAGTTTACCCATCCATTCTAGGTTAGATACTCTTTACTCTGTGTGATGGGAGCTGTGAGACATTTAAAGGTGGGGGAGGATCAATTTACCTGTATTTAGAAACCACCTCTGGATCCACATCACAATACTGATTGCTTGGCCTTCACTTTAGGGGAGACTTTTCATTGTTATGGGACGTTGACAGTGTTTACAAGTGTTAAATTGTTTTAACCAGAAATCATGATTTCTCTAATGATAAATCAAGTGATATTTTAAGTTATTTGAGAAGGAATATCTGTTTATGAGTACATTTTGTGAAAGAGTGTCAGCAACTGCAGTCTGTTTAAAATTTAAGAAGCCTCTGACAAAGTCTATTTATTCATTCAACCAATATCCACAGAGGGCCTGTAATGTCCCTGACTCTTGGGCCATGATACATGCAAGGTACTGTTCTGACTACACGAATCAAATACTACAAAAATAACTCAGGATGAATTGATGCAAGAGGAATAAGGATGGTGATGCTCTCTGCCACAGGAAGATAAATATGTGTGGGTTTCTTCTTAGATATAAGACAGACCCTCATGCGACTCCCAGATATCTCCCAAATGATGTTCAGTGCCATTAGCCCCATATATGAAGGACTGCATGTTGCCAATATGAAATATACAAGTTTCCTGGATTTAATGTGCATAGTTACCACAATTGGCAAGCCAAATCCTATCTCTGAGAGTGACAACTACAGACCATATTGCATTTGCACGAGTGGGATATATTAATCTTGCCAATACACAAGGCAGATGTTTAGTCTAGGATTGAAAAAAGTAAGAAAAAAGAACTTGCTATTAGTGACAAACTTGTGTCAAATTAGCTGGAAGTGATGGAGAGCAGGCAGATGACCATTCCTATGAGTAGGAAGCATGGAGAGATCTTTCAGGGTCATCAGAATAAATGAATCTGAGGCTTATGCTATATAAGGAAATAAATGAAGTAGTCAGCTGCTACCATGCCCTTTTTCTTTCAGAATAGAAGATGAATACTCAAAAGTCAGAAGAAAACCAGTGGCAAACTGCTCACAGAGTAACCTCTTGGGCTGCTGGCATGTAACTTCAGTATTCTGAATCCTAGCAAAGGTGGCTCTTAAGGAACCTGGAAGTATGGTTTTATTTTCTCCTGCTACGGGCTGTCTTCAGTGTTCCCAGGTTTTGGATTTTTCTTTGAATGTGTAAGACTTCTGGGGGTTTTTCTCCTGAGGTCCACCAGGAACTCAGCAGCCCCTTCTTTCCAAGAAATGGGACCAGGCTGACAACTCCTTAGCTTCTAGCAGTCTAGCCTATGAGAGTGTAAGGCACGTCTTTAATGAAGGCACAGAGTGCTAAAAAGAGAAGTATAGTGGACAAGAACAGAATTCGAGAATCTAGTTAGCTTAGACTTTTCCTCAGTCCTCTACTAAGAATGGATTTCAACGTTTAGCCTTTGGGAGAGTGGGTGAGCTTTGTGTGCCTCCTTCACCCCTGACATGGTTACCCTTTCTTAATTTATAGATCAGCTAATATGAACCACCTCATCAGCTAGCCCCTGGGTCAGAAGAAAGTCCATTCTCCCCCTGTCTCTCACCGTCAGAAAAAACTTCACACCTTCCACAGGATCATATATTTATCCACTGTCCTCCAAAAACAAAGCAGTAGAATGCAGTGCTGTAAAGTGGGGTTTTGTAGTGTTATTACAATGCGTTGTGTTCAAGTTTCACTACTACTTCTCTAGCTAGAAGCCTCAGTTTCCCCCATTGGAGAGTGAGATAATACTATTTACCATAAAAGCTTAAAGTGAGGCTTACAGGAGCCCATCAATAGAAAGCAGACAATACAGAGCCTGCTTAGCCCTCACCAGATCATAGTTATTGTATTATTCAAAACAGTTCCCTGATCTTCATTGCTGTCCAGTTAGATTCTAGGAGAAAGGGGGAGATGAATATGCAAATGACTCCTCAGAGTTTAGTTCTCAAACAGATATATGGACCTACTGTTCCTCTTACAAGATGACCTGTTAAGCAGTTGTGGCACTCAAACATCACTTTTCCTCTCAGTGATACTCTCCATGCAGTGTCATTAGCAAAATAAATTTTCTTCCTTAGCAGTCTCTGGCCTTGCCTTATGGGAACAATGAATGTGAAGCCTCTGAGTCCTTTGATCCCTGAATCAACATCAACAAACTCTAACTCCAGGACATAGACAGTGGGTAGTAAAGGCTTGGTGAGGAGTAAAGGGGAGAGGGCAATGGGGAGGAAGGACATATGTAATACTTTTAACAATAAAGATTTATTTAGCCCTAGCCGATTTGGCTCAGTGGACAGAGCATTGGCCTGCGGACTGAAGGGTCCCAGGTTCGATTCCAGTCAAAGGCATGTACCTTGGTGGTGGGCACATCCCCAATAGGGAGTGTGCAGGAGGCAGCTGATTGATGTTTCTCTCTCATTGATGTTTCTAACTCTCTATATTTCTCTCCCTTCCTCTCTGTAAAAAATCAATATATATATATATATATATATATATATATATATATATATATATTTTTTTTTTTTAAAAGATTGAAATACAGCATCAGAACACCACTTGAACATTGAATGGTCTTTCTCTTCCTCCAAGGAAGGGCTCTGCCTCTCACTGACTTTTTTCTATTCATGCTCTCTTTAGGATAAAGAAGTGAGGACAGGGCATTTGTCCTGTGACTGGGTTTGCATTTCCTGCTTTGCCTTATTTTAGCTGCTCACTCTTCATCCCATTTCCTAGTCCTGGAGTCTTTTCTTAATGGCCTTTACCTCATCAATCACCAATGAAACTTGTACCCTTGTTTTAATTTTCAGGTTATGCTTCTGTAAACTCCTACACAGCTACTCTTCTTTTTCTTTTCTTTACATGAGCAATTAGGCTTCTGAATTCGCCCAGGGATGATATTTACTTTCTCATCGACAGAGCCAACCTAGGTTTCTTGGACCTACATCAAGGATGTGGCTCTAGTTAGTTCCAATCTAGATCTTCCCTTCAGCTGAGCCTCTTTTCACCTTTAGAAAAATGCATGGTTGGAGCTGTGGGGTTGATAACATAGAACTGGGTATGGAACACAACGGGGGACTGATAGTGGCAAATTAGGCACAGAATAACCCTGATGAGTTTTGCTGACTTCATTGTTGTGTCCGCCAGCTGAAGTCCTTTTTATATAAGCACCTAATAAACACAAATAATGACAATAATTCTTGAAAAGTTTTGTGACACTGTCATTTATGAGAGAGGGCATTACATCATTCTTAGAAAAAGTGAAATATTTGCACTTGTATTTTTCAGGGTCAGGCTTTGATTCATCTGATTGATAAAGTCACAGTAGAATTCCATTATTTCTTCTTCCCTACCACCTTCACAGGACTCCTGATTATATTAATTGGAAATTTAAAAAATCTAAAAATTTATAAATTATCTGTATGTGCAGTGTATTTCACAGTTTATGGATTTCTTTCATTCACAATACCTTACTTGAGCCACACAAAAATCCCTGTGTGAGGGTTTTAATGTCCCCATTTTTCAGGTGAAGACAGTTTCAAATTGGTTTTTGTGATTTATCCAAGATCATTCAGAAATGGAACTGTAAGTTCATCTCTTGTTGCTGGTTATATATCTCCTACTTACAGTAGGTTTTTAACTAGGCATGTTGAAAATAGTTTTTAATTAATAAGTGGAATCAATTAAAAGAATATTAATTAGTTAGATCAGTCTCTTCTTTCTCATATGTCAGTGCCACAGTTGTGTTTATTATTTCATACCTATGAGGTTGTTGAATACTCTCATTAGTATCTCATCTAAGTACAATGATTTGTGAATATTAAACTTAAAAAAAATTCCCTTACTTGACTGTAAATTAATAGCTGTCTCACGTTTTCATTATTTCTCAAGTGTCCAAATCCTATCTCTTTATTTTTCTAGTTAGCAACCAATTTAAAAAGCATTTGAGCAACTCGGCCATTATAGAATTCTTGTTGTAATAAAATTAATAATTTAAATTTGTTGGCATCAAATGCTGGAAGTTCTTAGGGCACCTTAATGAAAACAGAAAATGATAACAATACTGCATCATGCCCTGATGACTACCCCAGAGCAAGATTGGGCAAACTTGCCAAATGACTGCAAAAGAATGATCCAAATTAAAATTAAAAACAACAGTCACATAGGAAAGGCATTAGCTTTGCCCTGAAGAGGAATGGATTTCAGGTTTCTAGCTACTGATGATCTATTCAAGGGAAGGAAAAATATCATACAGGATTCTAAGATTACTGCTATCAAAATGTTAGTCCTTTACTGAACCTTGCACTATATCTAGTTTGGTCCCTTCAAATTTGTCACAAACTGATACATTGAGAAGTGTAATGACTTTCTTAAAGTCCCACAGCCAGTGAAACCAGAGCTGGTCCTGCATCCAAGCCACCTGATGTCACACCTGGCAGTTTCCCACTGTTTTGTGCTACCCCTAGTCTGTTTACAGCATAGTGAGGATCCACTCATTTCAGACTGCTAGAAGTAACTGGCTTCAAGCCACTAATATGTAAAGTTAAAAGAGGGAAAAGTATGAAAGAATGGGGCCAGGACTGGGGTCAACTTTAAGGGGAGTTTAAAAATTCACTAATCAACAGTAATATTCCAATGTAATATTTTTTGAAAATCAAAATTAATGCCAGTGCCTCTTTAACCTGAGACAAGTGTCTCTTTAACCTCTTTCACCTCACTTGCCTCACTCTCATATTGGTCCTAGGAATGACTTTTCTTTCCCTTTATGGCCTGTAGTTAATTTGCCCAAATGCCAATGCTTTATTTTTGAGACGAATGCTTTACTCTTGAAATTCTACAAGGTAAGCCCCCTTTACTTTTTGTAAGTGTCAGAGATATGTGGAAGGGTAAGGCCACTCACTGTGTGTGTGGGTTTTAAACTATGTCCACTAGTTTTTACACTCTTCTCTTCCAAAGATGGAATCTATCTCTCCTTCCTTGAGGGCGGACTGCACTTAGTGACTAGCTTCTAAAGAATAGGGTGTGGCAGAAGTGACCTCCTGTGATTTCTGAGTCAGGGCCATAGAAGGTATGCAGCTTCCTCTTTGCTCTTCTGGGTCATTTGCTCAGAAGAAAGCTAACTGCATATTCTGAGGACATTCAAGCAGATCATGCAGAGGTTTATGTAGGTAGTAACTGCAGACTTCTGCTAACAGCATGTGAATGAGCCAATATGGATGGAAAATCACCAGAATCTATGTTACATTGCTAGTTATTTTATTTTGGAGGATAATTAAAATATCTGAATTTTGCATGGGCAGTATGGCTAAATGGTTGAGTGTTAACCTATGAACCAGTAGGTCATGGTTTGATTCCCAGTCAGGGCATATGCCTGAGTTGTGGGCTGTCCCCAGTAGGGGTTGTGCAGGAGGCAGCTGATCAATGATTATCTCTCATTATTGATGTTTCTAACTCTCCTTCTCCCTTATTCTCTGAAATAAATATAAATATAGTTTATATATATGAATTTTACCCCTATTAATTAATTTCAATTATTTTCCATTCTCTAGTTAAATAACAATAGTAAATTGTCCTGACAAATAATACTTTATTTTTCAAGACTTTTTTTCTAAAGATTTCATATCCTTTATAGATGAGCAGATTGTTATTTTTAAAAATGGTATAATTTACATACAGTGAAATGCAGGAAGTTGCAGTGTACAGTTAGATGAGAGTTGAAAATTAAATAGATATGTGTAACCAACACAATGAAGATAATGAACATTTATATCATCCTGGAAAATTTCCTCCTGCTCCTTCTCAGTTCACACTATAACTCTGTCCTGAAGCAAGAACTATTTGGATAGTTTTCAACATCAATTAGATGTCCCTGTTAATAATCTAACCTAATAAAAGAGTAATATGCTAATTGTGTCACTCCACTACATCCAAAGCCACTCCCACCAGACAATCAGAGTGACTATATGCAAATTAACCTAACCAAGATGGCGGCCATCAGCCACAGAGCTACAGCAAACAGGAGGCTTCGTTGCCTGGTGATGGAGGAAGCTGCCTGCCTAGGCAAGCTGTGGCCTCTGCTCAAGGCAACAAAGTTTCAATTATAGAAGATAAATAAACCCCAGAAACCTGCTTCCAGCCAGCCTTGCTGGGTGCTTGGGTGGCTGGGGCTGTGGCTTAGTTCTCATGATGCAGCCAGCCATCAGCCCCTCACCCAGGATAGCCCCACTCTCATGGGGTGAGAGTCCCTGCTGGGGAGCTTGGCCAGACTGAAAATGGCCCTCAGCTCCTCACCCAGGCTGGCCAGGAACCCCAGAAGGACCCCCACCCTGATCCAGGACACCCTTCAGGGCAAACCAGCTGCCCCCCACCTGTGCACCATGCCTCTATCTTAAAAAATGGTAATATGCAAATTGACCCTAACAGCAGAACAACTGGGAATGACTGGTCACTATGACACACACTGACCACCAGACGGCAGACGCTAAATGCAGGAGCTGTCCCTGATGATCAGTGCACTCACACAGTGGGAGCTCTGTTCAGCCACAAGCCAGGCTGATGGCTACCAGTACAGTGGTGGTGGCGGGAGCCTTTCCTGCCTCCTTAGCAGTGCTAAGGATGTCCGACTGCAGCTTAGGCCTGCTCCTTGCTGGCAAGTGGACATCCCCCGAGGGCTCCCGGGTTGCAAGATGGATGTCTGACTGAAAGATTAAGCCCAATCACCCGGGGAGTGGGCCTAAGCCAGCAGGTGGACATCCCCCAAGGGTTCCCAGACTGTGAGAGGGCACAGGCCGGGCTGAGGGACCCCCCTGAGTGCACAAATTTTTGTGCACCAGGCCTCTAGTTTAATATAAATGAAAAAATATATAGTATGCACTGGTTTATGTTTTTCTTATTTGGTGCTCATGTTTTTGAGATTCATCTACATAATTGTATGTATTGATAGTTCATTTTTATACCCAATTAGTATTTTATTATGTTTATGTACATATTTCTCCCTTGACAGACATATGGGTTATTTGCCATTTGGTGATATGAATAAAAGTGTGTGGACATGTTGACACAATCCTTTGTGTGGACATATAATTCTATTTCACTTTGGTTTACATAAGTAGGAGTAGAAGTGATGGGTCATATGGTCAATATAAGTTGGTCTTTATACAAAACTGCCAAACAGTATGCCAAAGTAATTGTACTATTTTTTTTTACTGCAACTGGCAATAAAAAGGGTTCCAGTTGCTCTGCATCACAGAAAACTTTGAAAGTTTTTTTAAGATTTCAATTGGGAATTTTTTTTTTTTTTTGATATGTACCAGCAGGTTGGAGAAACTAAGAGAAGGAGAAAAACAGTTATGGCTTTTGAGGGGCTACTTGGTTAAGAAAATTATATTTGTAATTTAAAGCTACTGGAGAGGGAAAAATATGTAAAATAATTGATGATTATAAAGGACATTATTATAAAGAAAACACTTATCTATAGGAAAATCTACACACATGTTAATATATGGTGTTCTTTTTCTTGGAAACTCAAGAAGAATGACCATACGTGAAATTTTCTATTGACTCAGTTAGTCATATATTTTAATGCATTTGATAATTTGGAATATTGGGATGATGAAGGGAAGACAGATGGCAGAGATTTGAAGAACATAGCACTGCAATATTCACTATGTTCTATGAAAAATTCCATGAAACAAGTAAATTAATCAAGTCCTCTAGCTACTTATATTATGTGTTCTACTTATATATACAGGAAATTAAGTTAAATGTATTTATTGTTCTGCTATTCTCTTCTTTATAGAATATGTAACATTTTCATAAAGAAAATAGATAGCCTAGCCTTGGTTTGCATACTATCAATAGACACTTGACACCCATTGCTGCTTCTATTCTTCGAGTTACAATATCTTGCCCATGTTCATGCTTGAATAACTGTGATTGTGTGGTATAAAACAATGTGATACTTAGAAAATGCTTTATTATTGAAGGAAGTTCTCTTTAAAAAGTGGAATTGGCTGTAGCTCTTATAATACTCAAAGAATACTTAGCTTCTTTGTAACTTAGAAAATTTAAGTTATTGGTCTCTAGATGATTTTCCTTCTTTTATTTAAAAAAAACAAAAACAAAAAAACTAATATGGTATTGAAAAATAATGAACTGACTGTTTACAGAGAAACCAGCCTGATATGTATACTTTAATTATTGAGTACTAAAAGGTAAAGGTTAAAATATTACATCTATTTTTTATTTGCTCTTGTAATATTTGACACTGCCTAATGTGTTAAGACAAGGCAGACACTGAAAATAAATATAGAAAGTGACAGAGATTTTGCAGCCCCAAGAGTTCACAACAGGTCACCATTCATAAGCTTTGTTGATCAAATAGAAGAAATAAGCAAAATGAATAATGGGAATGATGGAGATTAAAGTAGATTAAGCTAATTGGGACATTCACTCAGTTTAACGAAATGTGTCAAAATAAAGAGGTGGGGAACAGCTATATTCATCCTCTAAGTAGGTCTATGAGAAATATGTGGGATCACAGGGCCCACTAATAAAGTGGGGTGAGCATGAGGCAAGCCTGGAAAGGGACTACCTCAGAATCCTTCATCTTTAACTGATTCCCAGAGGCATAGAAGCACAGCAAAACTGGGCATATGACAACTCCCAAAGCAGTTGCTGTCTGGAAATGGGAAATTAAAAATAAGTGGGTGGAAAGGAGGGGTGAACGCAAGCTGATTACCGTCACATAATCATTGTATCACAGGTATAAGAGAAGACAGACCACATAGGCCTTATGCAGTGACAGAGATAAAGAGGCAAAATTTTGAAACATAGAAGTTTAACCACTGAGCTTATTTATGGCCTTGTACATTCCAAGATCCCACAGTTTTGGAAAGCAGCATTATATTTTATGGGTGTCATCTTTGAAGTCCACACACAGGAAAGCAAAATAAACTGAAGTGCATATTAGGAAGAAGGAATGCAAATAGTAACCCTGTGGTGTGGGGTTAATTTCAAGTGAATGTCTCCTCAAAGGAAAGTTCATGACCAGAGATCAAAAAGGAGTCCACCGAAAGTGACAGGAAATATCACTGAACCTACACAGAAATATATGTTATTCTTGGACCTTTCTCTCTTCCACACCAAGTAGCAAAGCTAGTATGAACATAACCAAGAGAAAAAAAAATCATGCAGTCTGTAGGTGCTCCGTGACAGCTGATTAATAAGTTGGGAACAGAAGTGTGTTTGTGCAGAGCACTTTAGTTGTTAATAAGCCCAGTTCATCCAGTCTTCTTTATTCTTTTTTATTGAATTATTGGGGTCAAAATAAGTTGTTGATAGCTATGGTATGGCTTGTAAATATCATAGAACTCAGACAATAAGCAGAGATTTGGATTTTAGACTCAAATAGTAACCTTTGATGCAACCCTGGCTGGGCTAGTTATTTCAATTCTCCAGATATTGTGTTTCTTGCCTACCAATTAGCCAGTTGGAATAGTAAAACTAAAATCTACTTTATTTTTATAAAACCCAGGTTTTGTTCTTTCCCAATTGTGTGTGTGTGTGTGTGTGTGTGTGTATGTATATATATATATATATATGTAAGAGCCGACACTATCAGCTAATTTTCCTACTGATCAGTTTCTTCTACAATACTTTATCCATGCCATATACAAGGGTGACTGATGATATTCACCCACACCATATATTTTTAAAAATACATGGAGGTCAGCTGCACACTGCTGGCCACTTTTCCTCTGGGGTCTTAAGTTACAGAGTCACTTTAGATCCCATTTGAGACAGTTGCTAAGAAATGAGGTGGCAGGCTTACCCAGCAGCTTCAGTTTTTATTTGGGGACTAGAAAGAGTCCTACCTCCCTTGCTAATACTCAGATGCTACCTGACTCCTGAAAAACCTGAAACCAGCCTATGGTTACCTCATAACCTCAAGGCATTAGCTGAGTTGTCCTGGATCAGATATCTACACAATTATAAGGTGAGATTTCACTTAACATAGATATTTACATTCAACATACTCAGAATAGCTATTCTCACTGGAGCAATGATAGATCCACCAATGGCAATTTAATGAGAGTATCACCTGTCCTTGTAAGGGATATTCTCTCTCTGCTGCAAAAGGTGGGACCCGAGCACACGGTGTCAGGCTTGTCAGAGGAGATGTTCTATCACTGATTAAAGAGCTGCATGTCCTCTTTAGTCACAAAAACATTTCATGGGGTAACCTTGTTTCTGTCTTAATGGATTCAGGCAATGTAATGAGAGCTACCAAAGTGGACATGAAGAAATCCTTTGAGAGACAGAACATGTCACTTCTCACTTACTCACTAATGGCAGTCCCTCCCGGGCTGAGCAAGCCCTTCTTGGCAGATCTGGGAGAGTCATTTAAAATGCACCTGCGTTCCTTCCTCCTTCAAATGCAGCAGAAAGGCACCAAAGAGAGAGATTTTTTTTCTTTTGTTAGGAAGAGCAAATATAACCCACAGGTGTCTTAGTTTCATCAGTGATAAGTGATATATTATCAAAGAGAAAAATAATTCTCCCTTAAATAATGTACAATGCATGCTCTACCTTTCTTCAAAGTATAGTTCAATCTCTAGATTCTTCCAAACCCAGGGTTTAGGGGATGTATATGATGTCATTTTTTAATAATATATTTGTATTGATTGCAGAGAGGGAGAGAGAGGGAAAAAACAAGAGAGAGGAAGAGAGAAACAGAAACATCAGTGATGAGAGAGGGGCATGTTGTGCCCTGGCCAGGAATGGAACTGTGACCTCCGGGTTCATAGGTCGACACTCAGCCACTGAGCCACACTGGCCAGGCTATGATATCTTGACATCTGTAAGATATACACTAAATGAGTGGCTGAATTAGGACGAAGGGTCTCCAACTCTCTCTTTCTATCTCTCATTGGTGTGTGTGTTTGTGTGTGAATGACAACTTAATACCTGCCATGACCAAGCTGTGATGCATGCAAGACAAATAATTTGACTGTTCAGGGAAAGTCAGAAAAAGAAGGACTGAGTTATTGAGAGTGCGTTTTATTCTATGTCTTTTGCCCATTTGAAGAAGCAACTAATTCATAAACTATATGGTAAGCACGTTTAACTGTTATAGGATTTTTCTCATGCTTAATGAAAACAGAGATCATAACCGGGAAACCAACTGTAAAATTAAAAGAACTAGATGTGGCTAATAAAGACCATCATTTTAGGAAAATAAATTTGTTTCTTGAAAGCTGTTCTTGAATGTATGCTTGAGGTGCCCACAAGAAAACTAATTCAACCGAGAAACAAATTGATCTTGCTTCACTAGTTTATATGAACAGAGCAAAAGTACACACCGACAAGTTATATCACTTAATAATTTATTGAAGCCTAAAATGAATCAATGACAAGATCACCTTGAATTACTATATTTTGAAATCATGTGTACAAAGTAGCCTAGAACTGCAGTTCATGCACCAAATTATGTTTTATGAAACTAGACCACCAACTTACACCATACACAAAAATAAACTCAAAATGGATAAAGGAGTTAAACGTAAAATGGGAAACCATAAAAATACTAGAGGAATACAAAGGCAACAAAATCTCAGACATAGGCCAAAGCAGTTTCTTCACCGATACAGTCCCTAGGGCATTAGAAACTAAAGAGAAAATAAACAAATGGGACTTTATCAAAATAAAAAGCTTCTGCACAGCAAAAGAAACCATCAGCAAAACAACAAGAAAACCCACTATATGGGAGAACATATTTGCCAATGTTAGCACTGATAAAGGTTTAATCTCCAACATTTATAGGGAACTCATACAAGTTAACAAAAAGAAG
>PVJC01016957.1:0-33040 GCA_004026665.1 Murina feae | reverse complement strand
TCTCCTCATCACTTCCTGTGGGGCTGTGACCCCTCTGGGTCCAGGACAAAGGGCCCACTCCTACCTTGTTGGTGCCTTGTCAGAGGCTGTGTCCATCAGGGGCCTGGCCACTGTAAAGGATAAGGGGGTGTTAGCTGGACCCCAATGCCAGTGTAGCTCCCTCACCCCTTCACCCTACCAGATCGGGCATGGCCACCACGTCAGGACGAAGGGAGTTTGATATGTCCTCCCTCCCCCAACCCTGAGCCCAGCCCCTGGACCCTTCTGTTAGGGACTTACAGAAATAGGTCCCGGTCACTGCAAAGTTCTGTTGATTCTCTTGCCTGGAAATACATGGGACTGTTTTGAGCTAGGGCCTCCCACAGCCCAAGGGACAAGGACAGGAGAGAGGGACAGAGGGGGACAAGGAACAGAGAGGAGGCACATAGCAGGCAAGAGTAAGGACAAGGAGCTGCCTGCCACCCCTCCAGCTCTCAGAGCCAGAGCCCTGCCCCTGATGCTCTCATTTTCTGGACGGCTCCCCAACCCTGCCCACTGGGTACCCACCCTTTTCACATGGCCCAGCTGCCAGAAAGACCCATTTCTCAACATGGGGTACCGAGGAACCCCTAGAGATGGCTGGGAGGGTCTGTGGGCAGGCATCTAGTCATTGTCCAGTGTCCCTTCTTCCTTTGAAGCACAACCCTGACTATTTAGCCAGCAGCATGGCCATCTAAAAACTGTGTGTCACAGCCTCTCTTGCACTACGTGTGGCCACGTGATAAAGCTCTGGTCAGTGAAATGCAAGCTAAGGTTGTTGGGAGTTCCAGGAGAGCTCCTTAAAGGACCCACTGACAACTGGGCACAGCCTTTTTGTCCTCCTCCTCCATTCTTACTACGACCTGGAATGCAGAGATAAGGGCTGGAGCCCTCGCTGCCATTTTGGACCACGATGCGCCTTGGAGAACAGAAGCCACCACGAAGGATGGTGAACAGATTAGCTAATCATTAAAGCATTGTGGGCGTCTCCCCTGGATTAATAGGGGTGCCTGGCCCAGCCTTCTAGGAGCTCCTGGGGTGCTGGGGGTCGGGTGACGTGGTTTAGGGAGGATGCTCTGTCTAAATCCACAGGAGAGAACCAGGCATGGCTTCCCGGAGGAAATGACACAGGAGCTGGGCCTGGCACATAGGCTGGCAGGACTGAACCCCAGTGAGGAGGGGAGAACCCAAGCTTCTTCTCCCACCTCCTCCCACCAGAGCCCTATTCCTCCTCCCCCCTCCTCTTCCCCCCTACCCCCCCATGAGGAGGTTTAGTCTACAGTTCTAAGATCAGTTAGGGGCCTTGAGTGGGCAGGGGCTGGGGGAGGAGAGCAGAGGGAAGACTCTGAGGAGGCCTGCCTGGGGGCAGGAGCGTGGGGGCACCAGGAGCCCAGCCCACTCCTGTGGAGGCTGTGGGCTGGCCGTGTAGACAGCCAAGCGGCCAAAGGTGCCTGGAGAGCTCCGGTCCTGCCCCGGGGTGGGCCTGGATGGGGAAACCCTATTTTCAAATCTCATTGTGGTTTTTCAGTTGCAAAAGGAAATGAGAAAGGGCGTGTGTGCCCATTTGTGCATGAGTAGCCACCTGAATGCGCCTACAGTGCTGCGTGTGTGAGAAGTGCACACATGAGCAAGCATGCAGGGAGCGTGTGGGTGTGCGTGGGCGTTCACACGCAGGCGCCCCATCAAGTCACCCTCCTACTCAGTGTAAGGGTGCCAACGGCCGCGGCCCCCTGCCTGGGGCTGTCCTAGGGTGGCCCCCTGGTTTGCAATGTCTGGCACAGCTGACCCTCCCAGCACTCACAGAGCGGCCCACCTGCCCTCACAGTGCCTGGAGCTCCATCTCCCAGCCCCACCACTCTGCTGGGTTCACGGACCCCATTGCATCTCTGCCCACCTCCCTCCTTCCTGCTGCACATGAGCCCCTGCTTCCAGCTCTCCTGTGGCCCCCTTGGTCCTTAGAATGAAGGCCACGGCCTCTCCCACAGTCAAGGCCTCATCCCAGTTCGTCTTCCCCAAGATACACAGTACCTGCCACCTCATCCCTGAAAGACAGTGTCCACCCTATGTCAGCGATTGCCCAACTGTTCTCTCTCCCTCTAGAATATCCCCTTTTGCCTCTTTTTCTCTTAAAATCTTTCCCACCTCCTCTATCAGGCCTTCCTTAATCCCCCCAGGGACATGCCCACACCCTCCCTGGCTCCTTTAGCATTTTGCTCTGTGCCCAGTGTCTGCCCTACACCCGCAGCCCCTCATTGCACCAAGAGGATGAATTCCCCTGTGGACCCCCACCCCCACCCGCACAGCATGCTGCCCTGGGCTAGGGTCGCAGGGAGGATCTCTGCAGATGCTCTTGGGCCAGTGGGAATGTGGCAGCCCCTCCTCCTGAAGCCCTTGCTGGCTGGGCTGGGGTCAGGCCTGGGCAGGCCTTGGTTCCCGCCCCCCCCCTGTTCCTTCCCTGACTGCTTGGGACCCCCCAGAGCCCAGCCTGGAGGAGGTGTGAGGAAAGGGGTGAGGCACAGCATGCCGGGATGCCTGAGGGGGTGCCCACACCCCAGGCACACAGAGTCACTGGGCTGGGGACACTGAGCCACTCACAGGTTCCTCTGCTCATAAATTTTCTCCGGTCGCTTCGCACCTGCAAAAACGGGACCAGATTAGCAAGTGTCCAGAGCCAGGGTGGAACTGACACCCAAGGCCCCCTCATCCTGCCTGCCTATGCCCTGTGCTAGGACAGGACACAGGGCCTGCCGGTCACTGAGGGCCGCCGGACATTGACAGGGTGTTTCTCACTATTCATTTAGGAGAGTGGAGCGTAGAGAAGGTGGACACCCCAGGCAGCCAGCCCAGCCTTTCCTCCCTTGTCCAGAGCAAACCCCGCCCCAGACATACCCCTTGACCCAGCAAAACCAAAGCCCCCCAGTGAACCAGACCGATGGTGTTCAGGTGCAGTTTGGGGCCAGCCCTTGGGGGAGTCACCGCCATCTGGTGAGGCTTATCTTCCCAAACATAGCCAGGGCTAGCCTGTGAGAGTTCCTGGGTATACTGTCTTCTCCTCCATTGTGCCCATGAGCTCCCCTCCCCAACCCTTCCCCGTCATAATCCCGCCTTTACCTGAGCGGGTGCAGCGTACACACAGGCTGGCCACCGCCCCCAGCAGCAGCAGGAGGGCCGCCCCGGGCCACAGCAGCTCCGTCTCTGCACTCATGTCGGCTCCTGGGCACTTTTCCTGCAATGCTGCCACGTGAACAGGCGGGGAGGGCTAGAGGGCTATCCCTTCAGGAACCCGCCCAGCTCCCACTCTCAGGCTTCTTACCTCCACCTCACAGGTGAGTCTAGGCTGTGGAGCACCCGTCCCACCCTATGGAGGGCCAGGGCAGGACCAGACCTGTTCCTCCCTCTGACCCCAGATCTGTGCTCGTGACCCCTCAAGGCCAGCATCCGCACATGGTAAGTGCCGGAAGGTTCTGGGGACCCACCAGGCAGCACCATGTGCGTGTCCACACTCCTGCACACACCCTCGCTTAATCTACGCAATTGCCCTTTGAGGGAGGGGCTTGCTCCATTTCACAGATAAAGAAACTGAGGCCAGACATCTCCCAGTTGCTAAGTGGAAAGACAGGGTTCAAGTTCCAGCATCCAGACCCTAACTCTGGCTTTGCCCACCTCATCCCTGCAAGACAGTGTCCACTGGGTCCTATGTCAGCGACTGCCCACACTGTTCTCTCTCCCTCGAGAACAGTCGCTCTCAACCTTCCCAGTGCCGCGCCCCTTTAATACAGTTCCTCATGTTGTGGCGACCCCCAACCATAAAATTATTTTCATTGCTACTTCATAACTGTAATGTTGCTACTGTTATGAATTGTAATGTAAATATCTGATATGCAGGATGTATTTAGGCAACCCCTGTGAAAGGGTCTTTCGACCCCCAAAGGGGTGGTGACCCACAGGTTGAGAACCGCTGCTCTAGAATATCCCCTTTTGCCTCTTTTTCTCTTAAAATCTTTCCCACTTCCTCTATCAGGCCTTCCTTAACCTCCCCCCCCAACCCCCCAGGGACATGCCCACATCCTCCCTGACTGTTAGCATTTTCCAAGGGAGACTCACATTTTGCTCTGTGCCCAGTGTCTGCCCCACACCCTAGCCCCTCATTGCACCAAGAGGCTGAATTCCTCTTGCATCCCCTCCCTCTTGTAAATCCAGCTTTACTCCCCAAGTGTGAAGTCTGTGGACCCTTCTGCAGGGGACCTCCCAGCAGCCCTCACACAACCGTGGGCACTTCTCCACCCCATCCATGGCCTCTGGGGAAGCTGGGGGCAGATTTCCATTCACTGAAAATCCGTGCACCCAAATTCCTCCTGCCCTGGGAGCTGGAAGGAGGGAGATCAGGGAAGGCTTCTTGGAGGAGGTGGGCTTATGAGTTTGGGAGAAGCGAGCTCAGAGGGACCTGGTGTATGGCCCATGGTGGCTAGTGGTGCGATGTGGGGCTGGAGGAGAGAGGCTGTAGGGCAAGGAGGCCCTGAATCCCTGCCTGCTGGCTGCTGTCTTAGTGGCTGATCCTAGCCACAGTCTCAGGGCCACACTCTAATGGTCTGGTCTTAGTGATCAAATCTACACACCAGGATCTGGTGAAGGCAAGTTCAGCCCCTTTAGGGGGTTCCCAGGAGAATCATTGAAACTACCAAGAGACTCAGCCACCTCGAAAGAGCTGGGACACAGCTGAGGGCAGCAGGGGCTGTCTGAGGGCTCGTGCCCAGGTGGTACATGGAGCCACCACACTGAGCGCCTGCTCTGTGCTCACCTGTGCGTCCTGCATCAGGCTTCTGGGATGGAAGGTGGGCTCCCCTCCTCTTTACAGCCGGGGAGAGTGAGGCTTAGGGAGAAGATGGACCCACCCCCTGCTTCGGGCTCCCCTGAGGCCTGTGTGCCCCCAGCTGCCCCCTCACTTCTTTGAGCTTCCTGAATCTGGGGCAAAGTCAACAAGACATCTCCATGCAGTGCGGAGCCTCGTCAGGGGCCCGTCCCGGAGAAGCCACCTCTCCTCCCCCAGAACGTGTAGTTTTGAGTGAGCCGGTTGCAACACGGGCATTCCCAAATCTCACCACAGAGCAGCCGCCACATGGGGAGAAAGGCTGGCCCTGTCACACGCGCTGCTGTTTGAGGGGATCCGCTCCCCTCCTCTCGGAGGCTGGGCACTGCCCTCCTGGTTGCACAGCTTGCCCTGCCTCCTGAGGCCGCCCAGGGTGGACTCCCTCCCGAATCCCCTCAGGCTGCTGGAAGTTGGAACACCTGCCTTAGAGGGAGGACTCAACTCCTGTCTGGGCCTCAGCATCTCTTGGCCTCAGTCTTCTCATCTATAAAATGGGGTTCAATCACATCCAGCCAGGCTCACAGATGGGTCTTCCTTAAGAGAAACGCATGGAGGGTCTTGTTTCTGACTGGCTAGTTTGGACAGCTCTCTCAGGCTCCGGATCATCGATAACTTTGTCCTTTGGTTAGCACAGTGACTTTCTGTCCCGAAAGGAGATCTGAGCACAAACACATGGGGTGGGTCGCACACATGCCCCCTGTGAGAACTGGGACATGACTCCACCACCGGCCATCCCCAGGGGCTGTTTAAGACTCCAGCAGTGAGTCCACACTCTTGACCTGGCACTTGGAGCTCTGGGACACGACCTGCTGACCTCTGGGGAAGGGTGGCCTCTACCCCAGAGGACCCTGACTATCGGAGAGCCCTTTTGCTTCCGGAGGTGAAGCACACTCAGGGGAGACCCTGGTCCATCTCCAGCCCCTGGCACTGGGGGAGGCTGGGAGGAGAATGCGAATTCTGCCAGGAACAAACAAATTGAATCCCCATGTCATGGGCCTTTGGTTGCCCCTTTGTTAAGTGGGGAAAAGAATGTCACTCTTCCTGTGGGTTTGTCACATGAGACCTGGCATGGAGATGAGGCATGGAAGGTGCGGGGGCAGGTGGGGCACAGCTGGCCACGACGGTCATGACTGGCCATCATCTGGCTCCTGGGGCAGGGGCAGCTGCCGCTTGTTGGGGCCAGAGATGCCTTTGGGCCTGCAGTGGACAGTGTGGAGCAGGTCTCTTCTCTGCCTGCTCCCCAGACAGGCAGGCCTGAGCCTCCCTCCCCAGCCTCCCGTGGGCCTGTGCTGGGAGCTGAGAGGAGTCCCTCAACTAGCTGTCACAGACACCCACAGCATCGCGTGGAGACACCAGGCCCAGAGGAGAGCACTCTGTCCAAGCTCACACAGCTGGCCCGTCATGGCAGCGGGATCAAAGCCCGGGGCACGCTGCCTACGAAGGCCACACTCCTTTATTTTTTTCTTATATTTTTAAGAATCACGAAATATTTTTTAAAAGAGACCAATTTGAGTAAAACTCCTATGCCCTCGATTGTCACTTCCCACCCATGTTCTGAGAGCAGACGGGGTAGGGTGGAGGGAGAGAAGCTGGGCCCCAGGAGAGGCCTCAAGAAGCCTCGCAGGGCTGGGTGGGGTGGGAGGGCGGCTGTCACAGCCCGTGGCTCTGCAGGCCAAAATAGCACAAAGGGAAGTGGGCAGTTTTCATATGAACAAGGTTTGCAACGAGCTATGTGGGAGAGCCCTCGGTGCTGCGCGGCATGGGCCTCAGCGTCTGAGCCTCCCGCCAGAGAGGCCCATTCTCGGCACCTGTCGTGCTGTAGATGGGGGAACTGAGGCTCAGCAGGGCTGCAGGGCAGGATGGGGTTGGAGAGAGAAGCCCTGGTCTTAGCCCCCAAAAGGCTTTAGCCACTGGGCTCTGCTCTGGGTCTGTTTCGTTTTCCCCAATAGCCTTAGCCCTCAGATGAGGCTGTCCCAGGGGCTTCTAATGGAGGCTCTCAGTGCTCAGATGACTGGTGCAGGGCCTGGGCAGCCCGTGTCCCAGGGTAGGAGTGGAGGGTGGAGAGCCACCTGTTGACAGAATTGGGCACAGGGAGCTCTCCAGGGCTTACATCTCAGACCCCAGCAGAGAGCTGGCCAGCCGGGCTGGGGACTGGGCGGGACAGATGCTCCGTCTGGCCTGAGGCAGGACCTAGGCATGCTTGCCTGTAGAGTCTCACCATTCTCCCACCCGCAGCCCGCGTCTGAGATGTCACAGTTCCATTTTACAGACGAAGAAACCTAAGCTGGACCGGGGGCTGCCGTCCTGGCCCCTCACAGTCTCTGGAAGTGAGGAGGAAGTGGCTGAAGCCCCAGAACCAGGCAGCCTCTCTGAGTGCCACAGGGTCCAGGGGGAGGGCTCCCTAGTCAAGGGCACCAGGGCAGTAGTGGGGCCAAAGGAGGGGGTGTCAGGCATCCCGACATCTTCCCACTTCACCCAGCAGGCCACCAAGTGCTCAAGAGAGGCCACTCCAACCCCCATGGGGTGTCAGAGGTTGGGGGCAGCCTCAGGACCCCTACCCTCAGGGCCAGGCCCCAGCGCTCCCGGGAAAGGCTTACCTGAGAGTTGGGGGCTCTTCACTGCGGCCACCTCATCTTGAGCCCACACACCTGCAGGAGCTGACGCCAACACCACAGATACTTGCGGGCAGCAAGCAAGGCGCAGGCTTCCTGTCAGCCACTGAATCATCCCTCACACATCCGCTGCCCTGCCGGACAGGCTCTGATGTGAATAGAGACACATGCAAGAGAGAGAGAGAGAGAGAGAGAGAGAGAGAGAGAGAGAGAGAGAGAGAGAGGGAGAGAGAGAGGGAGACAGAGAGAGAGGGAGAGAGAGAGAGAGAAGAAAGCCATGTACACACAAAGCACACACGTGTAAACACAAGTCACACAGAGTGTAAGATACACAGAGGGGCAGGAAGGAAGAATGAAATGAAAATGCACACACATATACACACAAAGGCAGGGGAGTAGGAAGACTCGGAGGAGCACACACTAAAGAACACAAATGCACACTAACACCAAAAACACGCACACACAAACTCAGAGATAGAATCGGGGAGAGAAAGAGACAGAGAAGAAGATAAACAAGCAAGAAGAGATTGAGAGAGAGAAGCACACACACTACATACAGAGACACAGAGAGGGACAGAGACAGGCAGAGACTGAGTGCAAGTTCAACCAAGAGTCTCAGACTCAGAGGGAGACATGGAAAGACACAGAGAGAGACCGATTGTCAGAGATGCAGAGCGAGAGCCAGAGCCAGATACTCAGGGAGCAAGAGTCCAAAAATGAGGTGTGCAGTACACAGCACACACTCAGACACACACAGACACATAGACACACACATAGACACACTCAGACACACGCTCACAGACACATACACACCCACACACCTAGACACACACACACTCAGACACACACAGCCACACACACTCAGACACACACTCAGACACACAGAGACACACAGACACACACTCAGCCACACACAGACACACTCACACAGAGACACACACTCAGACACACACTGACACACACACTCAGACACACAGAGACACACAGACACACACTCAGCCACACACAGCCACTCAGACACACACAGCCACACTCACACAGAGACACACACTCAGACACACACAGCCACACACACTCAGACACACACTCAGACACACAGAGACACACAGACACACACTCAGGCACACACAGACACACACAGACACAGACACACACACAACATGAGACATGGGTGGAAAGAGACATGGTTGGAGACAAGGCAGCTGACAGAGGAACGGACAGCCACAGGCATTAGAGGGAGCAAGAGAGGCAGCTACGGGCAAGGACAGGAGGTCAATCCCGGCTTCTCCTGTCCTGCGAGCCACATCTCATCACCTGCGTTTTGCAGCTGAGGCAGGGAGAGAGCCGAGCGGGGTGAGAGCACTGGCAGCGTGCCAGCTGCTGCCCCGTGCCAGCCCTTCGCTCCGCTGGAAAAGAGGTGAGGGGAGATCTGGAAGGCACCAGCTCACTGGGAGAGACTGGCTCCAGTGTTCATGGTGCAGGTCATTAGTAACTGGCCCAAAGCCATGAACTCTTAGTGGCACCCCAACTGCCAGAGGTCACAGAGAAGCCCCTGAGGGTCCCCAACACCTCATCAGTCTGGCACTTCAGAGCCTGGTCTCCTCAGCTCTAGGCGGGGACTGGGTGTCTCTTGTGGGCCTAGCAGAGGGGGCCAAGACCTCCTGCTGTCCAGGTCCAGCCAAGGCTGGCAAGGGGCCAAGTGCAGACAAGGAGGCTCAGCAGGAACTGAAACAGAAACTAAGGGCTGGGCCCGCTGCTGCCACCCTGTGGTAGAGAAGGGGGGTGCACAGACTAGAGCTCGTTTTGGGAGACACCCTGCGCTCTCACTGCCAGGAGCTGTCCCCAGCTCTGTATGTGGTGGGACTAGGACTAAAATTAACCTCATCTGACTCCGAAACCTGTGCCAGTGCAACCACTGCCACCACACGCCCTTATTTCATGATGGTGTGCCTACATATAAAAAATTTATATTGATTTCAGAGAGGAAGAGAGAGGGTGAGAAATAGAAACATCAATGATGAGAGAGAATCATTGATCAGCTGCCTCCTGCACACCCCTGACTGGGACCGAATCTGCAACGGGGACATATGCCCTGACCAGGAATTGAACTGTGCCCTCCTGGTTCATAGGTTGATGCCCAACCACTGAGCCATGCCAGCTGGGCTACATTTAATCTCATGGTCACTCTTGCCAGCTGAATGTTTCTTGCACAGGTGAGAACACGTTGCCTCAGAGACTAACTGGATTTGAATCCAGACCCCTAAAGTGTCCAGGGCCTGTTATCTTTCCACCACCGGAGCACAGGGACATCAGTGAGTGAAAGGCAGCAGCCTTCCTCTCTGGGCTGCCTGCCTGGCCCCTCCTCACTCAAGTGGGCAAACCTGGTAGGCTTCCGGCTATCCCTGGACCACGTGCCTCCCCGGGGTTTCCTGCCTGCACAGATGGTCAGAAGCTCCAACACTTCTAATGGGAAGAGTTCTGTTCTACATTCCTGACTTCTGTCTCCGCTCGGGCCTTAGCAATGGCAGGCCCTGGAGAAGTAACCTCTGACCACTGGCAAAATCTCCAGACCCTCTCTGAGCCCATCTTCCAGCTATAAAAACAGGGGCCTGTCAACCCTTGTTGAACCTGAGTGGGAGGATCTTGTCCCCTTTCTAGGCACTTGCCAAATATCTCCAAGTTCTATTATATTTATAAATCATTCACTTGTGAATTAGAAAATAAGCTTTAAAAAGCTAGACAATTCATGTCCAGTTGTATAAATTCTAGTGCACTTTTTGTTTATTACAGTTCAAATGGGCTTCAGTATATTGCATTATCTATAATAATTCTATAATGATAAAAGCATAATATGCTAATTAGGCCAGATGTTCTTCCAGACATCCTTCCAGACGACCTTCTGGACAAAGTTGGGGCTTTGAGGGAAGCCCGGGTCCTGGGTACCTGTTGGCGACCAGAAAGAAACCCGGGTCCCAGGTGCTAGAGGGAAGCTAGTGCCAGCAGCTGGGGGAAGGCCCACTCTTATATGAATTCCATGCATTGGGCCTCTAATCCAATTTAATAAAAGAGAAACATGCAAATTGACCACACCTCTGCTATGCCCAAGACACACCCACCACCCAATCAGAGCAATTATATGCAAATTAACCCAATCAAGATGGCAGCCAACAGCCACGGAGCTGGAGCAAGCAGGAGGCTTGGTTGCCCTGGCGATGGAGAAACCCAAGCTTCCCGCCTGCCCTGGCCTGCTGTGGTCTCTGCTCAAGGCAACAAAGTTTTAATTATGAAGATAAATAAATCCCAGATACCTGCTTTCAGCCAGCCTTGCTGGGAGCTTGCGCTGCTAGGGGCCATAATCAGCCTGCAAACAGTCATCAGCCCCTCACCAGGATGGCCACACCCTCATAAGATGAGGGGTCCTGCTGGGGGGCATGGCCAGCCTGCACACAGCCATCAACCCCTCACCCAGGATGGCCACACCCTCATAGGGTCAGGGTCCCTGCTAGAGGGCTTGGCCAGCCTGCAAACAGCCATCAGCCCCTCACTCAGACTGGCCAGGCACCCCAGCAGAACCTCCCATCCTGAAGGGAGTGTGGCCAGTCTGAAAATGGCCATCAGGCCCTCACCCAGGCTGGCCAGGCACCCCAGCAGGATCCCCACCCTGATATGGGACACCCTTCTGGGCAAACCAGCCACCCCCCACCCATGTACCAGGCCTCTATCCTATATAATAAAAGGGTAATATGCAAATTGACCCTAACAGCAGAACCACTGGGAATGATTGGTCACTATGACACACACTGACCACCAGGACGCAGATGCTCAACGCAAGAGCTGTCCCCTGGTGGTCAGTGCGCTCCCACAGGGGGAGCTCTGCTCAGCCACAAGCCAGGCTGATGGCTGCCAGCACAGCGGTGGTGGTGGGAGACTCTCCCGCCTCCTCAGCAGCACTGATGTCTGACTACAGCATAGGCCTGCTCCCCGCTGGCACGTGGACATCCCCCAAGGGCTCCCAGAGAGATGTCTGACTGCCAGCTTAGGCCCGATTGCCTGGGGAGTGGGCCTAAGCCAACAGGTGGATATCCCCCCAAGAGGTCCCAGACTGCGAGAGAGCACAGGCTGGGCTGAGAGCCCCCTCCCGTGCACAAATTTTGTGCACCGGGCCTCTAGTATATAACATAAAATTTACCATTTTAACTGTGCAAGTCAGTGGCATTAATTATACTCAAAATACTGTACAACCATAACTATTTCCAAAACTTTTTCATCACTCCAAACACGACTATTTAGCTTTCCAGTTCACAGCTGATTCAGTTGTGTGCACATTTATTATAGAAGCAAAATGCCTAGGTAGTAACACAACAGCTCTAAGGACTCCAAACAGTCTAAGGATGAGAAAATCCTGGGAGTCACACGAATCCTTAAAGTTAATGGGAAGCTATGGATTTTTGTCAGAAAAAATTTACCTTAAGTACATACAACATTCTAGAAGGCCCTGGAGCCCACTATGAAGTTGTCTTGCCACCTCCAACTCTCAAGGTACAAAAGAGCATTACTCCCATTCCCAATCTTGTCATTTCTGATAATTAACTCACTACCCAATGGGACCTACAACATCCCATTCTTCTGCCTCACCCTAAGTACGTTTTATACAAATTGGTTTTGACATGTTATTTTGAAAGTTCATCTTACATATAAGTGTCATTCTGTCTGCAAGCATTTGGGACAAACTATTGCCATAACCGTGGCTCATCCATGTTGCTGCGAGTGGTTACCATTCCTTGAGGAGACTTTTGTACAACATTCTATCATCTAAGTATAGATTTTGCCGCTATGAATGTTCTCTTGGATATATACCTGGAGCGGAACCACTGGGTAGGGAGTATGGGAACATTCAATGTTCAAGTTCATTCCCAAAGCTGCTATACTGGTTTATACTCATCTGTAAGGCAGAAGAGACCCACAAACTGTCCAGCGACTGGTTTATCAGGCTTCCTGACTTGCCATTTAAATGGGTGTTAAAATAGTATTTTAGTTCTTTAGTCTCGATTTACAATTCCTTGATTGCAAATGAGTTGAACATCATTTGGGGGCCATTATTTCCTCTTCTGTGAAATAACTGTTATCATACCTTGCTTAATTTCCTATTGGGTTGCCTTTTACCAATTTGCTGGAATTCTTTATATACCCTTCATCATTTTCGTTACATGCCTTTTCCTTTTTTGTTCTGAAAAAGTACTTTAAAAAAATCTGAGTATATTCTTTTTTACAATATATTTTTATTGATTTCAGAGGGGAAGAAACATAGATGAGAATCATTGATCAGCTGCCTCCTGCATGCCCCCTACTGAGAACCAACCCTGCAACCTGGGGATGTGCCCTTGACTAGAATGGAACCTGGGACCCTTCAGTCTGCAGGCTGGTGCTCTATCCACTGAGCCAAACTGGCTAGGATCTCATGAGTACATTTTTAATTTCAAGAGCATAATGTATGTGAAAAAGAGTCCTACCAATTCCAAGGAATCTTGGTGCTATTTACAGAAACTCTGGGCTACTTAAAAAGCTTCTCTGGCCCAGCCAGTGTGGCTGTGGTTGAGCGTCAACCTATGAACCAGGAGGTTGCAGTTCAATTCCGGGTCAGAGCACATGCCCAGTTGTGGGCTCGATCCCCAGTGGGGTCATGCAGGAGGTAGCCAGTCAATGATTCTCTCATCATTGATATTATTTCTCTTTCCTCCTCCTTTCTTTTCTGAAATCAATAAAAATGTATTTTAAAAATTGATGGTGCTATTACAATTCAGGTTAAAAAAAAGCTTCTCTGATTCCCTCCCTCCTAATCCTGCTCAGGATAAGCTTCTAGGCCCGCAATGGTTTTTGTTTATTAATCCTCACCCAAGGATTTTTTTCCATTGATTTTAGAGAAAGTAGAAGGGAGGGGAATAGAAACGATGATGTGAGAAACATCGACTGGTTCCCTCCCACATGAGCTCCGACTCTTGCCAGGGATCGAGCCTGCATGCCCTTGACTAGAATTGAACCCAAGAGCCTTCAGTCCACAGACCGATGCTCTAACCACCGAGCAACTGGCTAGGCCTAGGCCAGGAATGATTTTAACATTTACCTTGTCCCCTGCAATGAACAGAAGAGGTATAAGAAACAAATTCTCTTTAATGTCCAAAATGAATACCAAAGAGCCTGCTGCTGTGAAAGTTTGCTTTATTTGTATATTTACCATTTTACAGTTAGAGGGTGGTCACAGGTGGGAGTAGGTTACAATTAGGTACATAGTCTTCGTCATTATGATTCATTATCATGACAAAAACCTTGCAAAAAGACTTTCAGATTCCAGGTATGCTTATAAGCCTGTTAACCTCACACTAATGAGGAAGTAACTCATCTCAATGATGCAAAAACACTGGCCAAGAAAATATAAAAAGAGAGCAAAGCTCCTCACCCAAAAAGGTCACACGGGCCAGACCCATGGCAGCCAGCCACTCTCTTACACATGAGGAGCCTGGGCAATAGCCACCTGCGACGCAGCATGGACTGCTGTCCTGTACTAAAGACGCTTTAGAAAGTCTGAGATGTGACATCCTGTCCTTCTCCCCATTTCCCTGAAAGAGCACTGGTGAGACATCCCATTGGGCAGATAGCAAGCAGCTGAACAGAAAATGGGCTGCCCACCCCATTCACCAGCAGATCAAGAAGCACCATGGACTACACTGGGCCCTGTCAGGTCCTACTGCAGCTGACAGTCCAGAGAGAACCTTGTCAGTGGCAGTGACTCTGCATGACCTCAACAGCCAATGGAATTTGAAGACGGAAGGGAAAGAACAAAAGTGTAAAGTACAACTTGTGAAAAGAGCGGATTATAAAGCTGTTTGAAAACCAGTCTCCTCACACTGCAAAGAAATGCTGTTCCCATGCCCAGCCAGCATGGGTCAGTGGTTGAGCGCCCACCTACGAACCAGAAGTCATGGTTCGATTCCCGGTCAGGCACATGCCAAGGCTCAAGCCCGCGTGGGGTGCGCAAGAGACAGTCAATGAATGATTCCCCCTCATCACTGATGCTTCTCTCTCTCCCTCTCGCTGAAATAAAGAAATATATATAAAAAACAAATGCTGTTTCCACTGAGTCTCAAGCCAGAGTGGCTTTACAAATTGACGTGAATTAGCTCTTCTGGTTCTAGACTTAATCTCTACCAAGTAATCTCCTTCATTGAGAAAACCAGGCTATTTCTTAAAAATCACAAACTGAAGTGGACAGCAGGTAAAATTGCAACACCTCCCTCCTTTCCCCAAATGTCCACTTCCAACTTCTTCCTTCTTTACGCCTCCTGCTTCCTAAGCTCTCCCCGAAAGACAGGTGTCATGAAAGGAAACCCAGGCTTCTGGAAGTCTGCTGTGGCCACGATTCCTTTCCTAGGACCTAGAGAAGCAATCTGGCCGCTGGAAGGCAGCTATGCTCACCACTAGACCACCAACGCTGCACCAACCAGGCCTCTGACAAAATGGACCCCAAGGTTAAGAACATTTGCAGAAACCTAAACCTATTAATAATAAAGGGACTCCACTTGTAATTTCATTAAATTTTGATTCTCTGAAGCCAGCTCAATAGTAGAGAAATCAGGCATCACCTGTCTTAAACTTATCTTTGGAATAGTCACATAGTAGGTGCCAACATTTATGAAACTGAGCCTATTTATTTAGGTGCTTCTTTGGGGAAAGAGGTACCTTCTCTCTTCATTCAGTTAACTAACAGATGGGAGGCATTTACTAAAATGCTTTCTGTAATATTTAATATTACACAACTATTACATACCACGGAGGTGCTTATGAGAAGCGACCGCTGTAAAAAGTTATAGCAATATATGGGGGGAGACAGGAAGACAGCTGCACAGGAGTTTCATTTCAACTATAAAGAAACCTTTGGCCCTGGCCAGTGTGGCTCAGTTGGTTGAGTGTTCTGTGCACCAAAGGATCACCGGTTTGATTCCCGGCCAGGACACATACCCTGGTTGTGGGTTTGATCTCCGGTAGGGGTGTACCCCAAGAACAAAAGAATTTTAAAAACCTCTGAATTCCTGGGAAGCCTAGCTGATTCTTTCAAGGGTTTGAACATCCTACAGGTTCTTCAAAGATGGAATCTAACAGCACCTTTGGAAAGATGCCTCTGGCCATTAGTAAATTCCTCCAGGAGACGGGTCTCCCCCTTAAACATCAGTAGGCAGCAAATCCTTTCCCTCCATGTTCTTGGCTGGGCAGCAGTTGAAGTAAACAGTCACTCATGCACTCACCAGAACAGCTCCTAGTGCCCTCACCTTATTTCTCCAGGTCAAGCTGCCATCAAGGCTCTCACCTTCAGGCAAGCAAACTCTGCACTGGGCCAGGTCCTCTACCATCTCTCTCCAGTGCCAGCCCGGCCTCTCCCAAACAGCTCAAAGCACTGTACCTTGACCACTGAGTCATAAAACCATCAAACTACAAGCAGTTCTTCCCAAAACATGGTCTGCTTGCTATGGAGTAGCACCCATCACTGTCATGCAGAGTACCTAGAATTTCTCCTAAAAACAAGCAGTTAAAAAAAGGCAGGTGTAAAAAATGGGGGTGGGGGAGTGGGTGGGTGGGAGCAAAAGCAAGTGCACATTATGCAAATATCTGATTTCTTCCATATTGGGAAAAACCACAGCTACACCATGTAAGGTTCTTACGTGTTAGGAAAACTACATTTTTAGAAAATGGGGGGGAGAGGAGGGGAGGAATCTGGCATCCTATTGCTAATCATTAGCTCTTAAAATAATTTCACTAATCCTGTAACTTCCAAAAGAAAGCAGCTTTTCTCTCTTAAATTACAGTATTCTACTAAATTTGGATACTGCTTCCTAAATTAAAAATGGTTAATTTTATGAGCAGCTAAAAATAATTCAAAATAAAGACAAGCATTAAATATTACGTAAGGTTTTCTTTTATTTAAAAGATCATTCACAAAATACCATATCCATAGATTTACTTTCTGTCATATAGTTGAATGTGTTAAGTGTTTGGAATTCCATTCTTACATTTAAAAGTCAACTGGATTGCCCAGAAGTGTAGATGGATTTGTTTGTTCTTAATCTTTTCCACATTGAAGATATAAGCAGGTCATCTGAAAGCATCAGGTTTGGTTACCACATAATGCATGTCTTTCTTAAGTTAAGTATTGGTGTTACACAAATGGTTCTTATTTCAGAAGCAAAGATGACAGGTGGAAGGAAAGAAGGGGGAGTTCTATAAAAGGCTGAGACCTGTACCAAAGACAGATAGACGCCAAGGACGCCAGCTAGGGACTAACTACTATCTAAGCCGCTGTGCTGCGTAGGCTAGGATTCCCCTCAGCCCTCCAGCATGCTGGCAAGGGCCTCTTTTCTCTACCGCTCTAGCTGCTGGCTGACCCTGAATTTCTCCCAATGAAACGAGTGGGACTCGGGTGCTAATAAATTTAATTTGTCCACATATGGGTGTTCAAGCTCAAAAGCTATTGCCTGGACCCCTAGCCCTGGGTAACTGCTGAACACTGTACGTAGGAACAATGAATTTTGTCCCAAAGATGAGACCTAATAACTTACAGCCACCTACCAATTATTTTAAAGTTCTTGATAGCTATGCATAGTAAAATTCTTAATTCATCAAGTGAAACAGAGTAAAGTGCCAGATTCTAGGCCCATTTTCATTTTCATTATAAAAGTAAAGGATGGTGGGAAGCACAGTATCTCATTGTGAAACTGGAAACAGACAAGTGCAAGGGAGAGATGCAGAATACACAGGTAACAGGGATTGGGAAAAAGCAATGTTCCCACTATAAAGTGAGCCCAGCACAGCTTTACCACCCCCCACTCCTACCCTTTAGTCTCCCAAGCACCTGTGCCCAGTAGAAAGGAAACCAGCAGCAGGCAGTTCGGTACATTCAGCAGACAGAGGAGCCTCTCATACAGCTGGTGAAGGAGGGAGCCAGTTTGGACAGCGTTGAAAAGCAGTAATAAAACACGTGAATACAGCAGTGCATCCATCCAACTGATCCTCCCATGTAAACTCCCTACTAACATCTCACATTACCCTTTAGGTTTCACTGTTCAATATGTGAACTTATTCAAATATCCACTTGGGGAGGGGCCATAGAGACAGGACTGCCTATCAATAGGATGGGAGGAAATTTGGAGAATCAACAGACATTTTATACTTGTTTTGAAAACAAGGTGTTTAAAATCTGTATGTTGATCAAAGCTGAATAAAAACAAGATGCTACCCAATGTGTGACTTCTTTTTTATTTTGTGTACGTGTATGTGTATGTGTATGTGAAAGCCACAGAAATACAGAACTCAACATGCAGGTTGGAAGAGAAGCACTGAAAAAAATCAAAGGAAGTGACCGGGGGCTGGCCAGTGTGTTTAAAATAAAAAGAGAAAGTGAAGGAGAAAAATGAAACAGCACCTCAATTCCAAGAGCTTCCCACATGGTGCTGCCTTTGTCCCTTTGGAGAAACTCATGTGCTGGAAGGAAACAAGGAACAAGAAGGAAAAAGGACAGAAGGAAATGGGGAGAGGAGTGGCAGGGGAAAAAAAAAAAAGCACGAACAGGCGCTAGATACAGCAAAGCCAAGAATGTACTAAAAACCACTTGTTAACTGCTGACATGCACTCACAAGCTCTGTGTTTCCTTTGTAAGAAAGGAGGACAAAGGTCAGGCGCAGGAATGGTAACTGCAGGACTGCCGGTCCAGGGGGCTAGCCGGGCTCCGGTCTTGCGCTAACTGCCCCCATGCCCCATTCCCTCCCCACCGCCAGCTCATTCTTGCTCCTTGTGAACAACTTCCTCTCTGGGCCGGGCTCCCCCGAAGATAGCAGAGTTGGGATTGGCTACTTGGTTGAGGGGTGTTGCAACTGTTCGAGGTTTAAGCTGGAGCCGTGGTCTCTGTGCTCTTTCCTCTGGGAGGGGAAAAACAAAGTTTATAAAGAATGGACCCCATTTCCCCATCGGGTAAAAGGACCTCTACATCCCAGCCCAATTTCTAAAAATTAACAGCCTTGGACAACTATTCCATTCCTAGACACACAATGAAGAGAAACTTACTATTTAACACCAAGGGTGGGTCTACAGTCACTGCATGGCTTAAGAAGGCAAATGTCCATGAGGCACAAAATATCATGAAGAGGTACCCTCCATTTACAAGTTGTCGCCATACCTTCTGTTGGTTCTCTGAAGTCCATATTGGCCCCTCGGAGGGGAGGGCCGTCTCTGAAACGACTTCCCATTGGGGGGCCTGTTCGCCGATCACCTGGGCGACTCCCTCCCCTGCCTCCTAAGAAGTCGTCCCTGAAGCCTGAAGAGAAAGATGACACTGAATTACTTTTGAAACTACTATCTCAAAGCTGACTGACTATATAGCTTGAGTAAATTGTTGCTGATTTAAAAATTTTAATTTCTTTAGTTTGTCCAGCATCTGAAGTTTTTCCAAGGTATAATGCATTGAAAATGAGTCCAAATGTGAAACTGTTTGAGAATTTCAATGCAAACAGACTTTTTAAATAAAAAGAATCTTGGGAGAGAAAAATAAGCTGTTTAAATTCTTAGCCTGCAGGAAAAGTGGAAAACACCATCTGAGACTATATTCTAATACAACTTAAAACAATTATGAAAATCCTCAAGGCACATTTTATTCTGTTTTCTACTATAAATCTATACAGTTATTAAAAAGATAAACCTGAAATTTAGAAGTGACAATTTAGAATGCAAAATAACAAGAGAAAATAAAAATACAAAGACAAAACAAAAATACGAAGTCACCTCTGGGTGACACTCCCATTTTCCTGTTCCTGCTGTGTTTCAGGGTGGATCATCCTAAAAGCAAAGCACCTGTGTGGTAAACAAAGCAGTTATCCGAGTAAGGCCCACTCCCTAAGGGAGGCAGTGCTGAAGAGCAGAGCACCTCAAACCCAACCTGTACCTCACCTCCTCTACTTGCAAAGGGTTTCCCTCATTCGTGTATCTGCTAAAACAATTATCAATTTAAGTAAAATGCATCTCATTTACAAATATTAAAAGTTACAATTCTCATCAGTGTGTAAAAGAAACAGTATTTTCTCAATGGACTTGAAGGTTTTATTTAGTGCTGTACTTAAGTGAAAGTCTTTCAGTACTGGAGTTTAAGCTAATTAAACTTTTAACAGTATGGCTCATATAAATCAAAGTTAATTTCCAGGCAAAATATAGCTAATAAGATTGTAATTGAACAAATGTGCTTGCCCCCTTTAAGCTCCCAAAGGGGACTTTTTTTAAAATTTTATTTTATTGATTTTTTACAGCAAGGAAGGGAGAGGGATAGAGTTAGAAATATTGATCAGCTGCCTCCTGCACACCCGCTACTGGGGATGTGCCTGAAACCAAGGTACATGCCCTTGACTGGAATCAAACCTGGAACCCTTGGGTCTGCAGGCTGACGCTCTATCCACTGAGCCAAACCGGTCAGGGCAAGGTGACTACTTTTGCTCACTCTAAGGATGGTGCCATTGCTCAAAAGTTTATAGGAATGTATCACTGAAAAGAATCCTGAGCCCGAGGCATTCTTTTAGATTCTCGATCCCCATTATTAATAGATTTTGTATTTGCAAATTCATCTACTTGCTAACTAAATTTACCTGTAACCCCCAGACCAATACTTGCAGTGTTTTGCTGCCATTCAGACATGCGAACAGCACCTGACTAGAGTGCTCTCATTGAGGTGGAACAAGCTAATACTCTGCCTTGTTTCAGCTCATACTGTAAAGAGATTCTTTTCACGACCTATTTAGTGCAAAGCTTTTTGCTCTTGTGTTTTTTGTTTGAAATGGCCCCCAAATAGTGTTGAAGAGTTGCCTAGTGTTTCTAAACATAAGAAGGCTGTGATGTGTCTTAGGGAGAAAATACATGCTAGATAAACTTCATTCAGGGAGTTACAGTGCTGCTGGCAAGTTCAATATTAAAGAATCAACAATATATAGAAAGCAAAGTGTCTTTAAATAGAAACACACATAAAGCAAGTTTATGCATACAGCTGCTGACAAAATGCTGTGATCAGAGGCCCAAAGGATCCTAACATTGTTATTTCCCCTAGAAGATGATCAGTATTTGTTAATTTGGTATTCTCGTTGATTCTACTGAACCTAACTACTGCTTATATGGAGAATCAACTCTATCTCTAATGGTGGTACTTTTCTTGTTCTTTAAGGGTGGCAAGGATTTTGGAAATAGATGAAGTTATTTAAAACCCAGTTCGGAGACTGAGTTGAACAATACCCATTTTAACAAAGCAAGCAATAAAAACAATTCTAAAAAAGATTTCGACCAAATCAGAGCACTGCTTTGGGGGAAAACACGTTGGGATGCACATAGTCAAATAAATATTCTTTAATCTTTTAACCTGACACTTTCTCCAAACTAACCTAAACTGTGAAGTGTCCCTTTCCATTGAGTATGAAAGTAAAGTTACTTTTCCTTTAATAAGGTTAACTAATTTTTGCTGCCAATGTTTAGAAGAACATATCAACTCACACCCACATTGATGAGACAGGTAAACGCAACTGCTACTTTGTCCAGGTGGATGCGACAAAGTGTAGGAGAAAAAAACACAGTGGAAATTATCATTGACAGCTTCACTGCAGAGTATCTTATGATACGAGCATTGGAAAGATTATGAGAAAAGCAAGGCCGCCATTAACAAATACCGTTTAATCAATTTGATGAGATTTCCAAGAGGCATACTATGCATGAAAATCTTCTGAGTTTTCTTTACAAAGCTTAGTTTAACACACTGGCTATTTCTGGTAGTGGGACACTTTTTTATTTGATGCTTAATTTTTTTTTTTTAGCAGCACATAGCATTAAAAAATAGCATCTTTTAAAGAATAACATAGATCTACCTTCATAAGTAATGTATTTAGGCATTACTCTACCATGTGGCACTTCACCAAAACATTGAAGTTTACACTGAAACTGGTGAGTGGCAAGGTCGTTTCTCTGGCTATGTTCACTATATGTCTCTGCTTCAGAGTTAAAGCCCATGCTAAGTCAATAGTAGAAAGGCATTAACTGGTTAACTTTCACAGGTCCAGAGCTATGAGCTCCCTGTGCTCTTTCCATAGTACCAGGAAGGCACAACTGGCAGGTCAAAGACCACCACTCACTGAGCAACTAACTGCTGCCCCTGCATTGGCTTTAAGACTTTTTAAACATTTGTTGCATGTTTCAATCAGAGACTAGCTTATACATAAAATTACAGGTTTACTGGATTATACTGTACTTTTATGAATAAGCTCATTTCTAATTGGCTATAGGACTTTTTAAAAATAGATTATTCAACAGATATAGTCACCTGTTTAGCTAAAGCAGTACTGGAAATAAATTGGAAAACTTTTTAGACTCAGGACACCTTGCACCAGTTTCCCCATACTTACCCATTACTTTATATTGAGTTTTGTTTTGATGGCGGGGGGTGATAGCTGGATGGGTGGGGGTGTTGATGTTCTCATATATTGTAAGAGTACAGAAATAATCTCAAGTTTATAGGGAAAAAAGTTATTTTTAATTTTCTACTTTTCTGTTACAGTTGACATTTTTACTACACATATGAATTACTTAAAAAAAAAAATAAAGATAACGAGATGAAGAAATGTTTAAGACATCTTTCAAAGCAGAAGCTTGGCATGCAAACTGGCCTATTGAGTTGAGGCTAGGAAGCACCTATTGGCCTGCCTTGGTAAATTAAGAAAAAGAATGGTAGGCCTTGGTCAGGTAGCTCAGGTGGTTAGAGCATCGTCCTAATACTCCAAGACTGTGGGTTCGATCTCCAGTCAGGGCACATACAAGAATCAACCAATGACTGAAATAAAATAAATGGGATAACAAATTGATGTTTCTCTCTCTTCCTTGAAAGAAAAAAGTACAGGAATGGTAAAGTGGATCATGCCCATCATCAAGGCATGGGTTCTGCACCCCTCAAGAAAAAGGTCACAAGGACTCTTTTACCATCTTAGAGGGAGCCACAAGGAATCACAGTTATAAGGCTTTCTGTAATTTTCTAGAACCTCCATACTATATTTCTAGAAGTAACAAACAGTATTTCTATTTGTGCGGTACACACAAACAAGGGCCACCAAGTAGTTTCCTTGGGGTAGACCCTGAGAAAGACTACTGCACGAGACAAAGGCACTGTGAGAGTGAACAGCTGGCTAAGGAAAGCAACAAACAAAACAAGGCGGATCAGTCTAACAGGTCCTACCCCAAATACCTAGGTTCTAATAGAGGCTTATTGCATGCCTGGGTACCTTTTGGGAAAGTTTCATTTGTCAAAGGCACTGAAGTAGTCTGGCCAGACCAGCTACTCACAAGAAATGTACAACAGCAGCAAGGCTATTGAAAAAGGTTAAATGGTGATACTTTAAATACTGATACCGGAATTGAAGTCATCCCGGGACTCCCATGCACCTCTAGATTCTCGAGGGCCACCCATTCCTGAGGATACACAAAAAAAAATAAAGTTGAGGTCGGATCATTACCTTGCTGCACACACATGGAAAAATTCATTGGGACGATGTACAACTTGCGATGGGAAGTTCAACAAAATTAAAGAGTTTTTGCTGCCAATAGGAAAAACAACCCCAGGCTTGCAGAAGCATCATTTATTCTAAGATTTTATATTTATAAAAGCTCACAAAAATCTATCAGACCTACAAACAGAGTTCTACTAGTAACGTTCCAGACAGAGTTGTAACCAGTAAGTTGTATGTTCAGTTTTAGAAGAACCAATCACCTCTGTCATCTGGTCCACCTTTCCTGAATCCAAAGCCACCTTTATCTTGTTTTCTGCCTTCTGCAATGTCCACACGAAGTGACCGATCACCCAACAGCTAATGATAAGGGGAAAACAGTGTAAGTATTAGCAAGAAAAAAACTCAACTACTAACAACATGACTGAGAAAACCTGATCATACTTACTGCACCATCGTATGTCAAGGCTTCCTTAAGGGAATCCACCTCGTCAAATTCTACATAGCAGAATCCTGTAAGAGAGAAAAAACTCTATTTCCTCAAGAAGTTATGGGTTAAAACTATGATGGGATCCCTATTTTGTACAGCTTGCCCACATCACAACTACCACTTCTGTTGCATTTAGATGACTGCAGACTAGCAGAGCTTGAATGAACATTTTTATTTTTCAATAAATAGAGCTTGCCCACCAGCATGGATCAGTGGTTGAGCACTGACCTATTAACCAGGATGTCATGGTTCGATTCCCAGTCAGGGCATATACCCGGGATTATGGGCTTGATTTCCAATAGAGGGTGTGCAGGAGGCAGCTCACCAATGATTCTCTCATCACTGATGTTTCTGTCTCTCCCTCCCTCTCTGCAATCAATAAAAAATATTTAAATAAAGAAATAGAACTTGACTGGTATTCCTCCGTTACATTTTTTCAGAAAGTACTAATCAAACAGGTACTAAAATAGCAGCTGTGTTTTTATTAAGCTCTCATATGTTTTAGCCGTAATATTAAAACCTTTCTTGGATCACGGCAGAGTTGTTGGTTCTGACTTCTGAATGACTTGGACACACCATAATTGGGGTTTAAAGACAGATTTCCAAGTCGATACTGATATGCTTTGAAGGAGGCTGCAGGTGCCTACTACTTAGTTGGAATAAAAACCTCTGATAAGCCTTTCTTTTTACGTGCAACACGCTTGTCCACGTTCCTTCCTTGCCACCCGGGGACTACATCTGGGTTAAGTACTTTCCCTGCTGTAATATGCTCTCTGTACCCTGCACACCCCACTCCGGCCACAGTATCCTTATCTTGTGTGATGATTACACTTTACCTTCAAAGCCCACCAGACTGCAAGTGCTTTGAAGGCCTGGGCCCACACCATTCCTGCTCTCCATTTGCTCAGTAAGTACTTAAACTGAGAATGGACGGCTTGGCTGGGAAGTATCCCCTGCCCTCCTCCCACTTTCTTCCCTAAGTAGATTCAATGTTTAGAGAAATTGAGAAAACGACTCCAAAGTTCAAAGAGGCAACCCCAGCCCAGTGACACGTCTCACACCTTAGAGCTGCTGACACGGAAGATGATCCCCTGTGAGACAGTCTAAAACCTACTGTTGCTATTGACTCATCCCAAAGGTTGGCTTCACCCACATGTTTTTATTGTAACTTTAAATTCCTAAATGCTCTTTAGCAAGCAAACTAGGTGGGACTTACAGAAGTTTAATCAATGTATTTGTTTTCGGTGTTTAATCACTCGGTAACCAAGCTTCAGGTTCCAAAGTCAAAGAACTTTCAATAAGGTAAAAAATACCACTATATACAGAACCACTCAGATGAGCAACTCCTCTGCTTGTTGAACAGCTCCCCACGGTAAGTCACCAGTGACTCTACTTTCCATGGACACACTTCTGGATAAATAATGTAAACCTTGCACCAGGCACTTAACCACTGGGCTCATTTCCCTTCAGGCAACCTTGAAAGCTAGATGATGTCGTTTGATTCTTCAATCTTACTCTGTTCAATTGCCCTTAAGATACTATAGCTACTAACTGTATCTGAAATTTGACTCAACCCTCTCCCAAACGCATATTCTGAAGTCACAAATGTACAGTGATAACAACATTTATTAGGTTATATTTTGAAATTTATAATAAGTAACTGAATTATAGGAAAACTACCACCAAAAATGCATGAATTGGCTAAGGTGAAATACACCTGAAAAATTCTCAGATTTATTTGTTCACTTCTTTCCATTCACTTCTTTAGTGTCAGCCAAGACTGCTATATAGGTCAGGCAAAGAAATGGCAGGTTTACTTGGATACATGCTACGTATTTCTACAAACTAGATGATGTGTAAAACATTTCCCCCCAAGTAGAACTGCAGGGCTATGAGTCAAAGTGCTATGTTTATTGCAGCTACTTGGACCAAACATTTAAATCACTTTCATAATTAGAGTCCAGTGGTTCTCTAAAACATTCTGGTTTAGACCCTCTCCCCTTACAATAATATAAAATAAGAATTTCCCCAAACTCACCTTTGAATTTGTCTGTGTCTTTGTCTCTGACTAGTCGTACACTCCTTATGCTGAGATCCTTAAAGATAGCATCTATGTCGCCCTGAACCGTATTAAAAGGTAGATTTCCTACGTATGCTGTGTAGGGGGGCTCTGTGGGCAGCTCCTTCTGGCTGCGGGAACCATGACCACCAGCAGTGCCGCGAGACCTAGGAGGGGAAACACAGTTCAAGTGTGCCCACGTATTCCTGTCCCAGGTCAGGAAAAATAAAAATGCCGTCCAGCCAGCTACACATTCCACTCTCATGTACAATTACATTACCTGGAAATTATGAGTATTCCAAATATTATTTATCAAAAAGGTGCCTGTTTTTCAGTGATAGAAATGTGCTCAGAATCACAGAATCTATGTAAACATACATTTCTCTGGAAAAATCAAATCCAAATAGAACATATGCTCCTATGGTTCTCTCATATTCACTTAGAATCAGCATTTGCAAAATGTTTATCTCCTAAAACTAAATGCCCTCTCACACCAAATACTAATAAATATATACTAAAAGTGGACTGTCCAGAGTCATTGTGTTGTACTGAAGCTGCTGAAGTTTAATGCATTTATACTATAATTCTTGTTATTGTCTAGTTTTAATAACCTTCTAATAAAAATTTTAGATTTTGTGCAGTAAAATCTATGTACACATACTTTGCACTCCCCATGCATTACTTAACTGGGTCCTCAAATGTGTGGTGCATATTACTTATCCTCAATGTCATTTCCTCAGATATAATCAGAATGGCTTACTTGTCCTTGGTTACAGAGCTAAGAAGTGGCCAAGGCTGGACTTTGATTGTGCCTTATCATTGACAATTTGCAGAGGTATCAGTTTAAATCTCAGCTCTGCTACTTACTAGCCATATGATCTAAGTTCACCTTCTCTAAGCATTTATTAATTTGTGAAATTGGGTTATTACTAATAAAGACCTTGAGTTATTAAAAAAAATAAGAAATATAAGATGCTTAAAATTAAAACCCTGCCTAACATATAGTATATATGTATAGAGTAACAAGTACCATTATCACCACCACTTACGACCTGAGATTAATGTTTTGCAGATAATATAAAAATAAGTGGGGTCATTATACATTTGGCCAAACCCATAGAATGTACAACACTAAAAGTGAACCCTAACGTAACTGGACTTTTGGTGATGACATGATGAATGTAGATAATGATGCTATGAATGTAGAAGTTCATTGATTGTAACAAATGTACTACTATTCCGCAAACAGGGGAGGCTGTGCACGTGCAAAGGCAGGGTTTATATAGGAACTGTGAATTTCTGTTCAATCTTGCCGTGAACCCAATATTGCTCTTAAAAGTAGTCTATTAAAATGGAAGAATTAATGAATGAGAAAGGGAACTATTTTTTTATATCAATAAGAATGTCAGCTAATAAATGTAAAAGGAATCACGTAATTAGAAAATCACTACTTTGCAATGTAGTTAGTAGTAATGGATTCAGGCCAGGCTCATCAATGATGCCTAAACCACTGATAAACTGGTTTTTGGGAACAAGATATTCACATGATCTCATATTATCACCCTATAGATCCTTAATCTCAAGGGGGGGGGGGCAAAGTTTCTTCTCAAATGGAAAAATCTGGCAGTCACCACCTTAACCAGGTAATTGAACTTAGTATCCTATATAATAAAAGGGTAATATGTTAATGGACCAAACGGCAGAACGACCCGGTTGCTATGACACCCATTGACCACCAGGTGGCAGCTCTCACAGGGGGAGTGCTGCTCAGCCAGAAGTCCTGAGCCAGGCTCATGGCTGGCAAGTGAAGCTAGAGTGGCGGGGGCCTCTCCTGCCTTCACAGCAGTGCTAAGGAGCAGCAAGCTGAGTGGTAAAGAGCAGAGAGCAGGTGGGCAGTAAGGAGCGAGGGCTCCCGGACTGCAAGAGGGCACAGACCAGGCCTAGAGACCTCCCCCCGCTGAGTGCATGAATTTTCATGCACCGGGACTCTAGTCACTAATAATGAAACAAGCTTACATTGTATGCATTCTATATTGGCGGGGTTCTTCAAATATATCAGTCAGGAAAGATAAAAAAAGGCAGGGGACTAATGAAATATGACAACCAATGCTCTGTATGTGATCTTTGGATCCTGAAATGAGTAGCTATAAAAGAAAAAGCAACCCTAACCAGTTTGGCTCAGTGGATAGCGTCAGCCTGTGGACCGAAAGGTCCCAGGTTCGATTCCAGTCAAGGGCATGTACCTGGTTGTGGGCACATCCCCAATAGATGTGCAGGAGGCAGCTGATCAATGTTTCTCTCATTGACGTTTCTACCTATTTCTCTCCCTTCCTCTCTGTAAAAAACCAATAAAATATATTTTTTTTTAAAAGAAAAAGCAGATAAAGAAATTGGAATATGGCATGTATAGATACTATTGTATCAATGTTAAATTTCTTACCAGTGGCAATTGCTACTGTAGTCAGTCAGTAGAATGCCCTTGTTCTCAAGAGACTTAAAGTATTCAGGGGATGACGTGTTGAAATAGCCAATGTTTATTTTCAAAGGGTTCAGCATAAAGGATATGTGTGCATGTATGTATATACAGAGCAAATGTGAAACTTGTTAATAATCTATCGGAGTCCATTGTGTCGTTCTTTCAACTTTACTATAGATTTGAAACATTTTCAAAATAAAATGTTTGCAGAACACAGGAGGAAAAAAATTAAAAGGGAGGTATTATTTCTTTTAAAATAAATATTTAAAACAAACCAAAGATCTGCTCAAAGTCATCCTTTTTGCAGGGGAAATATGAATGTCAGTCCTGGAAAGCAACCTCATTTCCATATATTGCTAGAAGTATCATGGAAGAAATATATCACATCTTCCCTTAAAATAAACTCCAGGTAAATATCCGGTAATAGATATCATTCTTTAAAATTTTTATTTATTGATTGATTTTAGAGAGAGGAGAGGGAGGAAGGAGAGAGGCAGGGACAGAGGGAGGGAGGCAGAGAGACACTTATTTGTTGTTCCATTTATTTATTTATGCATTTATTGGTTGCTGCTTGTACGTGCCCTTACTGGGGATCGAGCCTACAACCTTGACATATGGGGACGACGCGCTAACCAACTGAGCTACCTGGCAGGGTTAAATAGCATTATTTTTTTTTAAAAATATATTTTATTGATATTTTACAGAGAGGAAGGGAGAAGGATAGAGAATTAGAAACATTGATGAGAGAGAAACATCAATTAGCTGCCTCCTGCACACCCCTTACTGGGGATGTGCCCGCAACCAAGGTACATGCCCTTGACTGGAATCGAACCTGGGACCCTTCAGTCCACAGGCTGACGCTCTATCCACTGAGCTAAACCAGTTAGGGCTAAACATCATTCTTTAGGACATTTTTCTGAAAAGAACCAAGCCATGACATAATTCTTAGATGACTAAGTATTTTAAGTTCAGTAACAACTCAGAATTCTGCTACTTCACAACAGGAATTATTAAATACTACAGACCGGGTGCACTTGGGGTGTGTTTGGGGGTGTGTGTTCCCCAGCCCGGCCTGCACCCTCTCGCAGCCCAGGAGCCCTTGGGGGATGCCACGAAGGTGGAAGAGGCCCCTGCCACTGCTGCTGCACTTGCCAGCTGTGAGCCGGCTCAGGGCTTCTGGCTGAGCAACGCTCCCCCTGTGGGAGCGCACTGACCACCATAGGGCAGCTCCTGCATTCAATGTTTGCCCCCTGGTGGTCAGTGCACGTCATAGCAACCAGTTGTTCTGCTGTTTGGTCGATTTGCATATTAGCCTTTTATTATATAGGGTTATTTTGTATTCTGTCCTAAGAATACCAGAAAAAAAATAGGTTTATTAAGTGAATTGCATCCTATTCCCTCTCCCTCCCCTCTCCAAAGGCTAGCAAACTGTTACTTATTTTGCATTTTTAACACTGCTGATAGTGTACAACACAAGTGTTATTATCTCAACTAGTAGCCCATTGCAGGAAGATTCCTGCAAGAATAGGGCTTCCTGAGCCAGAGCGAAGCAGAGAAGGGAGTGAAGCGCGACTCAGCTCCCGTATCTGCCGCCTCGGCTCCCTCCCGTCTCTGCTGCCTCAACTCCCATCTCTGCCGCCTCAGCTCCCCTCCTCAGCCCTCCCCCCTTCCCTTCTTCACCGTCTCCGCTGCCTCAGCTCTGTTCCCTTCTCCACTGCTTGGCTCCCTTCTACACTATCTTTAGTCTTTGCTCTCCTGTGTATGCAAATTAACTGCCATCTTTGATGGGTTAATTTATATAGTCACCCTGATTGGCTGGTGGGCGTGGCTTAGGTGTCTCAGAGTGATGGTTAATTTGCATATTACTCTTTTATTAGAGTAGATAACCATAAAACCTAAATTACTTTCAATAAGATACTCTTTAGAACTGGATACTGAATACATAAGATACAGTATAAACATACAGAAAAATGTCAAAATGGAGTATGAAAAAAAAAACACACTTTAAATTCATTTGTGCAACGTTTATTAAATATCTGATGGAAAACAGTCCCTTGCCTTCATTCAGCTCACAACTGAGTAGCATCTATAAAACAAAATAACTATATTTGCATATAGTAAATTCTTACTTATCGTTGATAGATTCTGTGACTTTAAGCAAAATAACATATAACAAAGTACCAGTCGTATAGCTAAGTTGGTTAGAGCATCATCCCTATATACCAAAGTTGTCGGTTTGACATGTCAGGACAAATACAAGCAGCAACTAATGAATACATAAATTTAAGTGGAACAACAAATTAGTGTTTCTCTCTCTCACTAAAAGAAATAAATAAATAAATAAATAATTAAATGTTAAAAATATATATAACAAAACAATTTTGGCATAGACTAATCCTATAGAATAAAAAGCTAATATGCAAATTTACTTGAATGGCAGAATGACCACTTGCTATGATGTGCACTGACCACCAGGGGGCAGACGTTCAATGCAGGAGCTGCCCCCTAGTAGTTAATGTGTCCCAATGGGAGGAGTACCACACAGTCAGAAGCCAGGCTCACAGCTGGTGAGCACAGCAGTGGTGGCAGGAGCCTCTCCCACCTCTGTGGCAGTCCTAAGAATATCTGACTGCTGGTGTAGGCCTGCTCCAGCATCAGTCGGACATCCCCTAAGCGCTCCTGGACTGTGAGAGAGTGCAGGCTGGGCTGAGGGGAACCCCCACCCCGTGCACAAATTTTGTGCACTTGGCCTCTAATTAATTAATATAAACCAAGAGTTTAATACTATCAGACCTGAGGCCCTGAACCTAACTGTCCCTTAAACCACACAAAGTCAATTCAAACACATGGGGGCAGACATTTGCAATGGCTAACCATGAGGTTTGACCACGGTTGGTTGGTTATTTTTAGTTTGTGACACATTTTTTTCATGTACTAGGCAAAGTACTGAAAATTAGGTACAGCAGTATAGCAGCAGATTCGGAAATCACCAAAAATCGGCACAGCGGTCTGGTAGGGTTAAGTTCCTATAGCATCACACCAATGCAGTTATTAAGATACCGCATTGAACGAAATGTTATTTGAGGACCTGCTATATATGTAAAAAAAGAAAAAAGCTACAATCATTTTTATTTAAATTTAAGGTGAAGGGGAGCATATAGTGATGGTAAATTCCACGTGTTTGTTTAATAAATCAGGAAAATGGAGGGAGGGAGCTTGCTAAAAGGGCATATTAAATATTTACATGAGAACTTATGGAGTGTGCTCCAGGTAGAACTGAAAAGATAGGGTCGGATGACCTCAGATTGAATAGGGAGCCAGAAGAGCTTTAGGACTGCTGCTGCCTAGATGAAATGATAATAAAATGATGGGGACACTAATAAGAATGTAGTAGGATAAGCAGCCAGCTTTGGGAAGATAGAAGAATCCCATTTTAGGGAAGCAGATTTTTAAGAGCTAGAGATGTGAAAACAGCTAAACTAACCCAAGTTCAACAACTTGCTCATTTCACCCTAGCCTCACAAAACCACCAGTCGTTTAATGCTCTAGACCAAGCATGTCAAACTGAAAGGCTAACAGGGGCCAAATAAACAAGGCATGCAGCATCGGCTGTGAGTTTGACATGCTTGCTCAAGACCAGTGATTTTCCACCAATGTGCAGCAAGAGGCACACTGGTGTGCTTCAATAATTTTTAAAACATGCAATACTTGACTAATTAGTCAGGGGCACTGACCTCTTTTCCCTTAGATTGTCCAATAAAAAACAACAACAACAACAGGCAATGCAACAATAGCTGTCCAGTATGAATAAATCAAAATTATACCTATTTTTTTTGGTCAGATCGTCAAAAAATATATTTTCTGGTGTGCTGCAGAATTTTAGTAATTAGTTTATGAATGGCATGAAGTGAAAAGGGTGAAAATAGCTGCTCTAGACACTTCCTTAAGAATTATTGAAGCAGTCCTAAATACTACCCTATCTGATGCAGTCAGTTCTACAGGGTTTCAATTTTTCATAGCTTTCCATAAGCAGTTAGTTTCCTGAAGACACGACGGGCAGTGGGATTGGGGCCATTTAGGTAGACTTCAATTTATCCACTCTGACATCATGAAGTGTTTACAGTGTGCCAGCAACCTGAAACAATCCCAGAGAGTGCATATGCACACAATAAAATATACATTGTTATCAACCAAATAAAAAAAATTAAATGTCAGAAATATTCTTTGAGCTAAAATTCCCATGAAATACTTTTGACACTTAAGTTAGAGGGCCTATTAACTAAAGAAATAAGCTGTGTTAGATAAAAGCACTTTCTGAAACAGGTTAAAAATAACAGAGAAGACTCATTTGAGACCTTAGTTTGGTATAGTACCTCTTCCAAATCACTTCTTTACCTCGTTTCCCTGTTATATTTCAAAGCTTTATCTAAACTAATAAAAGCAAAATATTAAAATTAACCGTTTCTCCGAGACAGGGTAAGCCACGCCCACCAGCCAATCAGAGTGGCTGTATGCAAATTAGCCCAGCCAACATGGAGGCTGCCACTCACGGACCTGAGTAAACGTTTAGGCAGCGTCTGTTGCAGCAGGAGCAAGAGGGAAACTGTTTTCGGCCCTCAGCGAGCAGCCTCCGAAACATGTTTCAATAATGTATCAATCATAGAATCCTCGGGAGCTGAAGGGAACAGCAGACCTAGCCTGAGACTAAAACTATAACATTGTTGCAGTATAGACTCTGCGAGGTGAGGCAGAGAGAGGCTTTGTTACATGTGTAGGCCGGCTTAAAGGAACAGTGTATCAATTATAGGAGAAAATCCCAGAAATCTGCGTCCAGCCAGCCTTGCTGGGACGTTGGGTCAATGGGAGCTGTGGGCAGCCTGAAAGCCCCTCACCCAGGCTGGTCAGGCACGCCAGCAGGTGGGCATCCCCCGAGGGGTCCCAGACTGCGAGAGGGCACAGGC
>PVJC01016956.1:0-33074 GCA_004026665.1 Murina feae | reverse complement strand
CCCCCCCCCCCACTTTCTGGATTTTCCAGATGGTGGCACTGTAACCTAATTTTGTGGTTTCTCCCTAGCCCAGAGATCCTGGTTTGTTTTTCCGATAGCATTTATTTATTGTACTTGCTGTTGCCACTGTACTTGGGAGGGCATACAAGGAGCCAGCTGCAGAGTGGTGGGAGATTTGGTTAAACATTTTAGATGCTGGTGGTGCCTGTAGACTTGACAAATAGATAGATTCCAGGGTGAGGGACTTCCAGAGCATCCTGATCAGACTTCCTACTGAAGTCTTGAGCACCTTCCCCAGTCCTGGAAGCCCCACCTCAGTACTCTTCCATGCTGTTGGAGAGAAACAGGTTTCTTTAGCTGCTTTCGGCCCAACTGAGAAAGCCAGGCACTCCCTCTCCTCCTCTTCTCCTTCCCCCCCTCCCGCACCTAGGAGAGTCTGAGTGGGGGTGCAGCATTGCTTTGGCTGAGGGGATAGGTGGGCGTGGTGGACAGAGCTTTTTTTTTTTTTTTTTTTTATCCTCACCAGAAGATGTATTTCCATTGACTTCTAGAGAGAGTGGAAGGGCGAGGGAGAGACAGAAACATCAATGTGAGAGAGACACATCCATTGTTGCCTCCTGCACACAGCCTGCAACTGAAGTACATACCCTTGACCTGAAATACTCTTGACCTGAATCAAACCCGGGACCCTTCAGTCCCCAGGTCAACAGTATCCACTGAGCCAAACTGGCTAGGGCTAAGAAAATTTTTCTTATCAAACAGCTGTAGTTATCAATATAGCTTTTTTCTCCACTGACATGTTGGATCTCCCCTCTGGAAGGCTGAACTTCTGCAAATTCTCTTTCATTTCTGGTTATCTGCCCAGGTGAGCAGGTGAGCATTCTCCAGGTTATTTCCCCAACAGTAGGGAGAGGAGTTTTGGTAGGTTTGCTGGCTCCTCTGATTTTGCAGTCCATACCAAGGCCTGTCTGCCTATTACCATGTACAAGGTTGGGGAGACACGCCCTCCACCTCGGTCCTTAGCATATGTGCTGGATCCCACACTCCACAAGGGGTTTATATTCATGGGTGGATGTTTACTTTATTCTCTAAAAGAGGACACAAAAAAAAGGACTGTCCTATGCTACTGCGATGCTGAGGTCACTCACACCTACTGTTTTTTTATGTGGTGAATATTGATTTATTAAATGGTGACTAACATTGCTTTTTGAATGCCAAACCCTGCATTCCTAGTATAAACACCACCTGATCATCATGTACTATTCTTTTTATACACGACTGTATTTGTTTCACTAAATTAAAAAGAATAATTTTTTGCATCTGTGTTCCTTAAGGATATCAGTCTATAGCTTTATTTTTTTCCCCCGAAGTCTTTTTTTGGTTTTGGTATCATGATACTCTAGCCTCATAATATGAGTTGGAAAAAAGTCCCCTTCTTTTCAATATTTTTGGAAGAGTCTGTTTAAAATTGGTGGTGTTCTCTTAGATGTTTGATAAAATTAACCAGCGAAGCCAATACTTTTTTTGTGTGAAGTTTGTAAATTATAGATCCAATTTTTAAGTAGATATCTCTATGCAGTTTTGCTATTTCTTCTTGAGTGACGTGTAGTAGTTTGTGTCTTTTACAACAGTTGTAAATTTCATTTATATTATGAAATTTGTTGGCATCAATTTTTATTTATAATGGTTTATTATTATTCTTTTAATACTAGTAGAATCTATGAAAAAGTCTTCACTTAATTTCTGATATTGATAATTTGTGTACTCTTTTTCCCCTCCTTAATCTGGCTTTCTCTTCAAAGAAACATCCTTTGGTTTTATTGGTTTTCACATTTTATTTTACTGATTTTTGCTTTTATCTTTATTATTTCTTTCTTTCTGCAAACTTTGGATTTATTTGCTCCGGTTTTTCTAGTTTTTTAAGGTAGAAATTTGGATCATTAATGTGAGAACTTCTTTTCTATAATTAGTGTTTAATGCTATGAAATTTTTTCTAATCATTGTTTCTGCTGAATCTAACAAAATTTTTGTGCTTTTGTGTTTATTAAAGATTGTAAATTTGTTTAAGTATTTTTGAGCTGAAGGGTTTTTTATAAGTATGTAGTTTAATTTCTGAATATTTAGAAATTTCCCATGTATCTTTTCATTATTGGTTGCTAATTTAAGTTTATTGCAGTCAGAGAACATATTCTATGTAATTGAGGCTTGTTTTATGGTTTAAAAAAAAAAGGTCTATCCTGGTTAATGTGTGCATTTGAAAAGAATGTGTATTCTGCTCTTGTTGGTTGGAGTGTCAATTAGTTCTGATTAAGTTTTCTATATATGTATAGATTTTCTGTCTACTTGTTCTATTAATTACTGAGAGATCATTGTTGAAATTTCCAATTACAGTAGCAAATTTGTCCACTTAATATCTATGGATATGTGGGTCAATCTTTAGTTCTGTCGATTTTTGTTTCATGTATTTTGAAACTCAGCTGTTAGATCAGTTATGGGTGCACATACACTTAAGATTGATAAATTCTCTTGTGAATTGGCTCCTTTATCATTAAAAAAAAATGACCCCATTTATGCCCGAAAAAATTCATTGTTCTGAAATCTACTTTTTTTTACATTATTATAGCCATGTTAGCTTTCTCTTTATTTATTTTTATGATATATTTATTCATCCTGTTGCTTTCAATCTATGTGTCTTTATGTTTAAAATAGTTTTTCAGTAGACAGCATATAATTAAATCTTACTTTTAATATCTGATATGACTAATTCTGCCTATTAATATTGGGGTGTTTTGATCATTTACAGTAATGCAAGTGGGTTGAATCTATATTCTTGCCATTTTTTTTTGGTAAATGTTCATCTACTCATTGTTTCTCTTTTCCAAATTTAAATTTGTTTTCTTTCTTGTTTCCATTTTATTTCCCTTTTTGGCTTAAGAAGCATACCTCTTTTAAAATTTTGTGATTACTTTAGAGTTTATAATATATATCTTTATCATTAATAACTAAATTTTCACAATGTTAAAGATAAATGTTTTATCAATTCACATGTTTTTCAAGCACCTTGTCATAGTATACTTCCATTTTATATTTTACCACTTCACACATTCTCTAATCATTTTACTATAGTATACATCCATTTTATCTTTCTCTGCCTTTGTGTTATTGTTTTCATACATTTACTTCTCCTTGTGATATAAAGTACACAACATTATTTTTTTAGTTTTTAATTACAGTTGGCATTTAATATTATATTAGTTTCAGGTGTAGACATTTATATAACTAACAAAGTGATCCCCAATAAGTCTTTCACCCACCTGACATTATACATAGTATTACAATATTACTGACTATATTCCTTATCGTGACTTTACATCTCCATGACTATTCTATAACTACCAATTTGTACTTCCTATCCCTTCACCTTTTTCATCTACTCTCTAGACCCCTGCATATATAGCAATATCAGTCTGTTCTCTGAATATTTGAGTTTGCTTCTGTATTGCTTTTTCATTTATGTGTTTTTTTAGATTCCATATATAAATGAAATCATATGGTATTTGTCTTTTTCTGTCTAACTTATTTCACTTAGCGTAATACCTTCTAGGTTCACACATGTAAGATTTCATTCTTTTTTATGTATGAGTAATATTCCATTGTATATATGTACCACATCTTCTTCATTTATTCGTCTTTTGATTGGATTATTTAATCAGCTGACATTTAAAATAATTTTTGTAAGTATTGAGTTATTGCCATTTATTAATTGTTTTCTGATTGATTTGGAGTTCTCTGTTACTTTCTTATTTTCTTGCTATCTCATATGTTGATGACTTTCTGTAATGTTCTTTTGGATTCATTTCTCTTTATTTCTTGTATATCTTTTTGTTTTGTGGTTACCATGTGCATAGAATATACCAACCTATATTTATAGCAGTCTATTTTTAATTGATGGTTTTACTTTCCCTATCCACATTTATGTTTTGGTTATTATTTTTAATTCTTTGTTTTTCTGTTTTGTTTTGTTTTTCTTTGTTTTTGTGTGTGTATATTTCTTAATTTACTGTTGTAATTACATATGATCTTCCTAATTTTGCCTTTTAAACTTTGTACTAGCTTTGTTATTGGTTGATCTATTGCTTCTATTATGTGTTTGCCTTTGTTTGTGAGAATTTTTTTCAATGTGGTATTTTCTTAATCATCCTTTTAATTTTTCCATATTCTTTTTTTACATTTTTATTGTTGATCATATTACAGTTATCCCCTCCCCCCTTTCCCCTATTGCCCCTCTCCACCTGGTTTCTGCTTTGCCCCAGGTCTTCCATCCTACTATCTGTCCATAGGTAAGATACTTGATTAAACTCTTCCTGCCCTCCCTTTCTTCTTCACTCTGAGATTCATCAGCATATTCCATGCTTCTATGCCTCTGATTCTATTTTATTCACCAGTTTATTTTGTTCATTAAATTTCTTGTTCATTTATTTTGATTTTTAGATTTAACTATTGATAGTATGTGTTTGTTGCCATTTTATTATTCATATTTCTTCTTCTTCTTCTTCTTCTTCTTCTTCTTCTTCTTCTTCTTCTTCTTCTTCTTCTTCTTCTTCTTCTCTCCTCCTTCTCCTCTCCTTTTACTTCTCCTCCTTCTTCCTCTTGTCAAAGAATACCCTTCAACATTTCATATAATACTGGTTTGGTGGTGAACTCCTTTAACTTTGTCTTGTTTGTGAAGCTCTTTATCTGACCGTCAATCCTAATGATAGCTTTGCTGGAGAGAGTAACCTTGATCATAGGTCCTTACTATTTAACACTTTCAATATTTCTTGCCACTCTCTTCTGGCCTGCATAGTTTCTGTTGAGAAATCAGCTGACAATCATATGGGCATTCCATTGTAGGTAACTAATGGCTTTTCTCTTGCTGCTTTTAAGATTCTCTCTTTGTCTTTAACACTTGGCATTTTAATTTTGATGTGCCTTGGCATGGGCTTCTTTGGGTTCCTCTTAGTTGGAACTCTCTGTGCTTCCTGGACTTATTAGTCTATTTCTTTCACCAGGTAAGGGAAGTTTCCTGTCATTATTTTTTCAAATAGGTTTTCAATATCTTTCTCTCTCTCTTCTCCTTCTGGCATCCCCATAATGCAAATGTTGCTATGCTTGAAATTGTCCCAGAAGATCCTTATCATATCTTCATATTTCAGTGTTCTTTTTTCTTTTTGCTGTTCTGATTGGGTGTTTTTGCTTCCTCATATTACAAATCATTGATTTGATTATCAGAATCCACTAGTCTACTGTTGAGTTCCTGTAAATAACTCTTTATTTCAGTTAGTATATGATTAGTTTTGACTGGGTCCTTTTTCATGTTTTTGACATTCTCACTAAGATCCTTGAAAGTCTCATGAAGATCTTTGAGTAATCTTATAATCATGGTTTTGAACTCCACATTTTGGCTGCCTCCCTGTGTTTGTTTCTATGTATTGGATAGAGCTGCTATGTCTCCCTGAATTGGTAGAGTGACCTTGTGTAGAAGGTGTTCTGTAGGTCCAGTGGCTCAGCCTCCCTGGTCACTTGAGCTGGGCACTCTGAGTGTGTCCCTGTGTGGGCTGTGTGCACAGTCTTGTGGTTGAGCCTTGATTGCTGTTGGCATCACTGGGAGGAGTTGACCTTCAGGCCAATTGGCTGTGAGGATGAGCAGCAACTATAGTGAAAGAACTGCTATACAGGAAATATCCCTATGGAGCAGGACTTTCTTAAGTGGAGTTTTGGTGCTCATTGAGTCTGCCCCTTGAGTGTGTTGCTTGTGGATGTGTAGAGGTGTAATCTGCTATGGTCTGAAGCTGTCCACTGGGTGCACTGGCTCTAGGGTCTCCAGGGAGGTACAAAGTCAGCCACTGCCTGTGGCCACCCAGCAGGAGCCCCAAAGGGATTTGCATATGGCTGCTATTTGCCAAATTTTGGGGGCTTTGAGGTGCCAGGTAAGGCCCAGCTGTGAAGCAAGGCAGGTTGATGCTAGTGCCGGTCTTGGGCCTCTTACTGATAGGTTTGGAGCTCGTTGTCATGAGCTGCAGCTTGTTTGAGAGATTTTAGAAAAGTCTGAAGCCTGAGCCTGTATTGGCCACTCATATGGAAATGCTGCTGCAAATAAGCTTGTGTGGGTCTGTAAATTGGATGGGGAAGGTTCTCAGGAAATCCCCAGGGTGGAGCAAACAGTGTACTCCAGATTGATGGAGACTCAGATATGGTTTCCAGTTAGCCCTGTGACAGGGGAAGTCCCAGAATAGGAACAATGACCCCTGCAAACACCCCAGTGTGAGAGAAAGCTGTCCCCGAGTTCCTGCCCAGATGCCAGACAATCTGGTTCCTCCCTGTATGTGTCTGGGTCCCCCAAAGCCACCCAGTGCTGGGAGTCTGAGTAAGTTTGTGCACTGGTCCTTTAAATGGAACACCTGGGACTCCAGCAGCCTCCTTGTCCCTCAATCACAATCCTCACTGGTTTTTTCAGCCTGCATTTGTGAGGAGTTCTCTTCCCAGCTATGGAATCCTGGTCTGGGGGTCTGATATAGGGCTGAGCCCCCTTGCTCCTCATGGGCAACCTCTGCAGAGGTGATCTTCCTCCCAATTAAAAACACACCACATGAGGATGTTAAACCAACCTATTCCACATCTCCACCTCTCGTACCAGTCTCATTGTGTCTTCTTAACTTCTATAGTTGTAGGACCTCCATTCAGCCAGCTTTCAATCAGTTCTGGATAATGATTATTTGGTATTTTAGTTGTAATTTTGATGTGGTTGTGGGAGGTGGTGAGTACAGGTATTTGCCTACACCATCATATTGATTCTCTCTTCTTCTTTTTAAAGACATTTTAAAAAACATTACTTGTAATACTGGTTTGGTGGTGATGAACTTCTTCAGTTTTTTTTTTTTTTTTTTTTTGGTCTGGGAAACTCTTTATATCTCCTTCAATATTAAATGACCAGAGGCCCGGTGCACAAATTCATGCATGTGTGGGTCTGGCCACTTGTCTGGATGGGGGCCGATTGTGGGTGGGGCAGTCTGGGGGGAGGAGCTGTGGGCAATTGGCCAGCTGCCCCACCCCCAATTGGGGTTTTGGGGGGGCCAATCGGAGGCAGAGCCAGCTTTGGGGAGGGGCCATTGGGGGTTGGCCAGGCAGCTCTGCTCCCAACTGGGGTTGGAGGGAGCTGATTGGGAGCTGGGCCAGCCTGGGGGAGGGCCAATTGGGGCCCTGATAGGGCCAGTTGGCCACCACAGTGCATGTCATAGCAACCAGTCATTCTGGTCATTCCAATGTCTGTTTGATTGGCTTTTATATATGTAGATTGCCTTATTGGATAGAGCAATCTCAGTTACAGCTTCTTCCTTTTTACCACTTTGAATATTTTGTCATAAATCAGCTGACAGTCTTATGGATGCTCCCTTGTATGTAATTAATTGCCTTTCTCTTGTTTTTAAGATTCTCTCTTTGTTTTTAGCCTTTGCCATTTTAATTATGATGTGTCTAGTATGGGCCTCTTTGGGTTCATCTTGTTTGGGATACTCTGTGCTTCCTGGACTTGTACATTTATTTTCTTCACTATGTTAAGGAAGTTCTCAGTCATTATTTCTTTAAATATGTTTCAACCCTTTGCTCTTTCTCTTCTTTTGGTACCTGTATGGTGCAAATGATGTTATGTATCATGTTATCCCAGATTTAAAATCTATCCCTTAAAAATTTTTTTCTTATTGTTCTGATTGGGTGTTTTCCACTACATTGTCTTCCTAATTACTGATTCAAACCTCTGCTTTAGCTAATTGATGTTAATTCCATCTGATGTATTCTTCATTTTAGATATTATATTTTTTATTTCTGATTGGTTCTTTTTCATGTTTTCTATGTTCTTTTTGTTTTCTATCCCTTAAACTTCTCACTGAGTTCATCTATTCTTTTCCTAAGTTCATTAAGCATCCTTATGATCAGTGTTCTGAACTCAGGTAGATTGCTTGCCTTCATTTCACTTAGTTATTTTTCTGGGGTTTTGTCCTGTTCTTTCATTTGGGACATGTTTTTTTGTCTTCTCATTTTGGCTGTCTCCCTGTGTTTGTGTCTATGTATTAGATCTGCTGTGTCTCCCAATCTTGGAAGGGTGACCTTATGTAGTAGGTGTCCTATGAGGCCCAGTGGTACAGTCTCCATGATAATCTGAGTTGGATGCACTAGGGATGTCGCTTGTGTGGATCATGTATACCAACCTATTATATTTGAGCCTTGATTGCTGTTGACATGTCAGTGAAATGGATTTGCCCTCAGGTTGAGTGACTGTAAGGACTGGCTGTGACCACAGTGGGTGGGATGTTGTCTGTGGGCTGATGCCATGGAGCTGGTTTCATTTTAGTGGGCCACTGGTGTCTGCCAAGTCTACCCTTTGTCACTTGTGGTGCTAACTGGGTCATGTTCTTTTGTGGTCTGAAGCCAACCACCAGGTGTGCTGGTTTTGATGCCTGGTGGGAGGGGTTCCAGTGCAGGCCAAGATTAGCTGCTACCTATGTCTGTCTCAGGGCCACCTGATATTAGCCATCAAGTGATCTGCAATGGGTAGTTGCCTATATTGGGAGTGGATATGCCTGGAAGTGGTTATGAACTGAGGCTGGCTGCCACTAGTGTGCTTGGATACAGGGAACACCTAGGCCAGCCACTGTTTGTTTGGGGTAGTGGACCTTCAACAGATTTTAGGACAGTCCACAGCATAGACGAAGGCTGGCCACTTGTGAGGAACAGCCTCTGAAGGAGGTTAGGGTGGTACACAAGCTGGTGGGGCTGGGTCTCAGAGAATCACCAGGGTGGGGTTAAAGCAGTGTTATTGAGGTTAATAGAGCGTCAGATATAGCATTGGCCTGCTCCTGTAGGCTGGGTTGGGGGAGGGCTCAACAAAGCAACAATGGTTCCCTGATGCTCTTTCATTCAGAGAGAGCTTTCCCTCCAGTCCTTGCCCTGAAGCCAAACAATTCAGTTCCTCCCATATGTCCCTGGCACTTTTTGAGCTGCTGTCCCATATCTAGGGTGAGTGTTTGTGAGGAAGTGAATCTGTGCTTAGGCTCCTTAAGGGAATGCCTACAGCAGCCCTCCATTTCACCCACACTGAGTCCCTGTTGATTTTCACAGCCAGCTGTGTGGTAACTCCTCTTCCTGGCATTGATGCTTTGGTCCTCCCTCAGCAGGACCTCTGCAGCTGATATAACCCTCCCAATTCTTAACTGCCACACCATGGATGGGAGACCAGCCTATTTTTTATCTCTGCCCTCTGACCAGTCTTTATGTGGCTTCTTCTTTGTCACCTTAGTTATTGGAGTTCAGTCTTCAGGTGGTTCTCAAGAGTGGTTATTCTATAATTTAGTTGTGATTTTGATGTGATTATGGAAAAAGGTGAACATGGTATTTATCTACTCATGAATCCACCATATATTTTTATTTTGCTTAAAAAATTTACTATCACATAGAGATTTTTAAAGCAGAGAAAAACAATCTTTTATGCTATTTAGATATTTTCCATTTCCAATGCTCTTTATTACTTTGTATAGATTTGAATTCACTTTAGATATATTTTTCCTTATGCTTGAAGAACTTTCTTTAATATTCTTGTTAAATTATACTAGCAATAAATTTTTTCAGCTTTTGTTTGTCTTTGTGTCTTTATTTGGCCTTTAGTTTTGAAAGATATATTCACCACCTTGGACGTTTAAGTCAACATGTTTTTTGTCATTCAATACTTCAAAAGGTGTTATTGTCTTGTGGCGAGCATTGCTCTTGATGAGATGTCTTCTCTAATTCTTAATTTAGATCCTCTCTCTGTAATATGCTTTTTTCCCCCTCAGATGGCTTTTAACTTTTGTCTTTGTCACTGGTTTTCAGGAGTTTGATTATGATTTGTGTATACTGGTATATGGTGTGTGTGCATGGTGTATGTGTGTGTATTTTCGTGTTCTTTCTGCTTGGGACTCATTGAACCTCTTGTATCACTGCATTTATAGCTTTCATCAAAACTGGGAAAAGTTATAATGGGTTTGGCCATTATTTCTTCAAAATCTTTTTCTGTATACTTTCCTTATTTTCTAATACTTTAATTACATGTATGTTAAGCCAACTGATATCATTCCATAATCCATTGATGTTCTCTTAATATTCTCTGTTCTTTTCATTTTAGATAGTTTCTACTGCTTTGTCTTCAAGTTCATTGATCTTTTACTATAAATCATCTGATCTACTATTAGGAGCACAAATGGTATTTTTCATTTCAGTTGTATTTTTGATCTCTATAAGTTAAATTTGTTTTGCAATTCTTTTATTTCTTTTTCCATTATGTTCATGTTTTTCTCTTCCTTTTGAAAGTTATAGCCTAGTCCTAACTGGTTTGGCTCAGTGGATAGAGCATCAGCCTGCGGACTCAAGGGTCCCAGGTTCGATTCCAGTCAAGGGCATGTACCTTGGTTGCGGGCACATCCCCAGTAGGGAATGTGCAGAAGGCAGCTGATTGATGTTTCTCTCTCAATGTTTCTAACTCTCTATCCCTCTCTCTTCCTCTTTGTGAAAAAATCAATAAAATATATTTTTAAAAAAGTTATGGCCTATATTTATGACAGTAGTTTTAATGTTTTGTTTACTAACTCTATAACTGTGTCTTTGCTGGTCTGTTTCTATTGATTGACTTTTCTATTGATTCAATCTATATTTCTACTTTTCTGTATGATTGGCAATTCTTAATTAGATTCCAGGAAATTACATTGTTATAAATGGAGTACTAGAGTTTGTTGCATCTTTTCAAATAGATTTGCCTTTCTTCTAGATGCAGTTAAATTTCTTGGAATCAGTTTAATTTTTTTGAAACTTGTGTTTGAATTTTGTCAGACAGATTTATTCTGGAGCTTATTTAGTCCCCTTATTGAGACCATACCCTACTGAGGGGTCTAACTGCCTTTTCTATAAGGAGGTCACTCTTTCTTGCTTGTGGAACACAAGCTACTCCTGATCCCATATCAATTCTGAGGATTGTTTATGCACTCCCTGGTTCTTTCCCCAGCTTGTTTGTTTCTTTACCTCCTTGTGCAGCCTGGTACTCAAGTGAGGGTTTAAGGGGCCCCTCTGCAGATCTTCAGAGCTTTCTTATTCTGTGCATCTCCACTCTGTCTCATAAATTCTAATTGCCTTGTCCTCTGTCTCCATAACCCAATAGGTCCAAAGGTTCTGTTGGTTTCCCCTTCCTTGTTCTGAAGCCTAGAAACTCTCTAGGCAGTGACCTGGGCACTTGCTAAGCTCACTTTATGTTATTCCTCCTTTCATATGTTGAATTCTTAACCTCCAGTACCTTAGAATGCAACTGTATTTAGTATAGGGCCTTTAAAGAGGTAATTAAGGTTGAATGAGGTAACTAAGGTGGGCCCTAATCTAATATGACTAGTGTCTTTATAAGAAGAAGAGCTTAGGATGCAGACACACAAAGGGAAACCATGTGGAGGCATAGAGAGAGGATAACCATCTGCAAGCCAAGAGGAGAGGCCTCATAAGAAACTAACCTGCCAACATCTTGATCTCAGGCTTCTAGAGCTATCTAGATTCCAGAACTATCTAATCTAATAAAAAGAGTAATATGCAAATTAACCAACACTCTGAGACACCTAAGTCATGCCCACCAGCCAAGCCACACCTACCAGCCAATCAGAGTGGCTGTATGCAAATTAACCCAGCCAAGATGGTGGCCAGAAGCCATGGAGCTAGAGCAAACAGGAGGCTTCTGTTGCACCAGAGATGGAATTGAAACTGCCTGCTAGGTTGGCCCGGCCTCTGCTCAAGGCAATAATGTTTCAATTATAGAAGCCACGGAGCTGAAGCAAACAGGAAGCTTTTTTGCCCGACTAGGGCTCGGCTCAAGGCAACAAAGTTTCAATTATAGAAGGTAAATAAACCCCAGAAACCTGATTCCAGCCAGCCTCACTGGGACATTGGGTCAATGGGAGCTGTGGGCAGCCTGAAAATGGCCCTCAGCACCTCACCCAGGCTGGCCAGGCACCCCAGTAGGAACTTGAACCCTGAAGGGACTGTGGGCAGCCTGAAAATGGCCCTCAGCCCCTCACACAGGCTGGCCACACCTCCATGGGGTGAGGGTCCCCACTGGGGGGCTTGGCCAGCCTGCAAACAGCCATCAGCCCCTCACCCAGGCTGGCCAGGCACTTCAGCAAGTGTACATCCCCTGAGGAGTCCCAGACTGCGAGAGGGCACAGTCTGGGCTGAAAGACCCCCCAAGTGCACAAATTTTTGTGCACCAGGCCCCTAGTCCTATATAATAAAAGAGAAACATGCAAATTAACCAAACCTCTCCTATGCTCAAGCCACGCCCATAAGCCATGCCCACAAGCCAATCAAGAGCAAGCATGCAAATGAATCCAACTAAAATGGTGGTGCCCACAGAGCTAACATGAGTAGGAGGCTTGGGTTGCCCCTGGTGATGGAGGAAGCCAAGCTTCCCACCTGCCCTGGCTGGCCCTTGGCTCTACTCAAGGCTACAAAGTTTCAATTATAGAAGATAAATAAATCCTAGAAAAAAAAAGAAAAAAGAGAAAAAGGAGAGGCTGGGAGCTTGAGTCACCAGGGGGCATGGCCAGCCTGAAAACAGCCATCAGCCCCTCACCCAGGCTGGCCAGGCACCCCAGCAGGACCCCCACCCTGATCTGGGATGCCCTTCAGGGCAAATCAGCCGGCCCCCACCCATGCACCAGGACTCTCTCCTATAGAGTTTCTATCCTATAACGGCAGAACGACTGGGAAATGACTGGTCACTATGACACACACTGACCACCAGGGGCCAGACGCTCAATACAGGAGCTGTCCCCTGGTGAACAGTGCACTCCCACAGGGGAAGCTCTGCTCAGCCACAAGCCAGACTGATGACTGCCAGCACAGCGGTAGTGGCAGGAGCCTCTTCCACCTCCTCAGTAGCACTAAGGATGTCTGACTTAGACCTGCTCCCTGCTGGTAAGTGGACATCCTCTGAGGGCTCCTGGGCTGCCAGAGGGATGTCTGACTGCCAGCTTAGGCCTGATCCCCCAGGGAGAGAGCTTAAGCCAGCAGGTGGACATCCCCCAAGGGGTCCCAGACTGTGAGAGGACACAGGCTGGGCTGAGAGACTGCCCCTCCCCCCGAGTGCACAAATTTTTGTGCACCAGGCCTCTAGTGAGAAAAGAAATCAGTTGCTTAGCCACCCAATCTATGGTACTTTGTTATGATAATCCTAGCAAAGTAATACACCTCATTTGGTTCCTTCTCAGGAATCACTGTTCTATGATGCCTGTGTTATAATTTGTCTGGTTTTCTAGCATATGTAGGTGGAAGGGTAAATCCAATTTCTGTTTTATTATTATGTCCAAAAGCAGAAGTCAAAACCGGCTTTTAGTCACTCAGGAATATCTGCTCCAGTTCTAGCTGTGATCCAAGAAGAGGTGACTGTTCATAGAAGCTCAAATTAGAGGGAAGTCTAGTGGTGATGGTGGAAATGTGGATGGAAGAGGAAAAGAGCTGGACCACTGTGGGAGGAGACTCAGAGTTTAAGGGGCTTAAATACATAAGAGTTTATTATCTCTCCTGTAATACTTTGGGTAGGCATCCATGGCAGCTAGACTGGGCCAGAGCTCCCTCCTTCTCACTTTTCTGCTAACTGTACAGTTTTCTTCTGTATTTGAAGTCAGAGGTGGCTTCCTACACACCCATGCTTCAGCTTGCAGAAAAGGAGGAAGTGCACATGGCTTCCCACCTAGTTTCCCTTGTGGCCAGGCTGGCTGCAGGGCATCTTGGAAACACATTTAGCGGAGCCATCGCATATTTAGATAACATTTCTGTTTCTGTGGAAGAAGGGGAGAATGGTAATAGTCCATGCCACACAGACTACACTTTTCTGCCTGGTAAGAGACGACACTTTTTCAATGGGCTGCAGAGTGAACTTACCTCCACAAAGCCCTGCTCGCCAGGTAGTATCCATAGTTGCTGAGATTTCCAGGAGGTGGCAGAGAGTTGTTTTGGAATGGTGCATCCCAACTTGTCTTATGGCTGAGAAACAGATGTACAGAGATTCTCTTGATGATGGTCTCTTGCTAGATCCTAAGTAAGAGGAGAGAGGAATGAGTAAAGCTAAACGATTTAACCCAAAATCAAATTCTGAGATATTATGGAAACGTGATCTATGCTGAATATAAAATGCAGACATTGAGTGTGAGATGAACTATTGAACTTAGCTTTGTAATATCATTTCTGGATCATATTTTTCAGGCTAAACATCCTCACAATATTCTCCAGGAGTTTGTTGTAACTTCACACCCCAACATCACTGAGAGTTTACCATTTGTTACAAAATTGTCAGATGACAGAAATGTTCTGGTTGCCCAGGAAACATGAACAGAGCTAAGTGCACATGGGCTGCCTCTTCTATCCAGGGATTTGGAACTGTCCTACATGCCTTCCTCAGAGGTTACAGGGGATGCCTATGCAAGTGGGTTTCTGGGCCCTCACCCCTGTTTAAAGAAGTCTTCTTTCATCTGATTTATATGTTAGGCTTCCAGCTAAGATTTCATTGGAACAAAATGTCCTGGGTTTTGAAATAAAGTATAAAGCAGCTCTTTTACAATTTACTTGGTTGATGTAAGTTGAATGTTTGTGTGAATAGATAATTTCAAAGCCCATAAGGTAATCTGAAGGAACACCCATCTCCTTTGCACACTCTGTCTCTTCAGCCTGGGGTCCCTCCTGAGGGGCTGAAGCAGTCCCAGCTGCTGAGCCCCAACTGTGGCACCACTAACCCCTCTCCAGGCTGCACAGCTGTGGCACCACTAACCCTTCTCCAGGCTGCACAGCTGTGGCACCACTAACCCTTCTCCAGGCTGCACAGCTGTGGCACCACTAACCCTTCTCCAGGCTGCACAGCTGCATGTCCTTTGGTGGTTCCCACCCCTCCACCATGCCAGCCTCCTCAGTGGGTTTCTCATGGGCAAGTGTCCAGCATAAAGTGCAGTGGGACCCTCTACTTATACCACATAGGCAGTTTTGTGTTTGCTGATGCCATGTCATCATTTTGGAGCAACCGCAGTCACTCTGTAAATCATCTTTGGTTAAGTGCAATAAACTGCTGATTTCTATCTATAAAGTTTTATAATTCTTTAGTTGGTGCATTAATCTCTTCCCTTGAGGCAGCAGTGCTCAACCTGTGGGTCTTGACCCCTTTGGGGGTTGAACGACCCTTTCACAGGGGTTTCCTGAACACATCCTGCATATCAGATATTTACATTATGATTCATAACAGTAGCAAAATTACAGTTATGAAATAGCAACAAAAATAATTTTATGGTTAGGGGTCACCACAACGTGAGGAACTGTATTAAAGGGTTACAGCATTAGGAAGGTTGAGAACCACTGCCTTGAGGTATTATGACATCTGTTTTATCTACCTGTCCTATTAATCTTTAGGTAATTGATAGATATGATGTTTATGCCACGATAGCTTCTTCTAAATTGTAGGCGAGGTCCTGTGGTATGCCACCATAAACCAAAGACATCAGGCTGACCGTGATTTGACTTGGCCCTGTAGACGATTCTGAAGCCTTTCATTAAAATCTAGGTCCCTCAATGAAATAAATGAAAAAAGTATAAATCAATCATGAACAGCTGAAAAGTAATTTCCAGACTAATTTACAGTTATTAGGGCCATGATGCATATTTAAGAGGCACATTAAAAGGCTGAGTTCAGGTCAGGTATTGGGTTTGCCATGATTTTAACAACTCAGTGTTGCAGGGTCTGCCCTCATCCTTCCCTTCTAAGTGCTCAGCACCACACTGGCTAGAAGAGAGAAGAGAGAAGCAGCCAGGACTGAGCCTTGCAGAGCCTGCATCTCTGCTCCTTGAAAGAGCTGATGAAAAGAGTTTTTAGGGGTAAAATAGGCAGGTTTTGGGAGTTTTAGAAATTAGGAGACCCATGGGGCAGAACCGCAGGGCTGTGAAGGTGGGAGCTGTCAGAAGGGATACATTCACAGGATAAGGGGGCTTGGAGCTGCCAAAAGGTATACATTTACAGAATAAAGGAAGAGAAAGCCACACATTCACAGAATAAAGAGGAAGGCCACAGGGAGTAGAAAAAACAGAAGGGAGAAAAAGAAGGTAACCCCACAGTGAGGGTTGAGTTCTGAAGCTGCTATAGTGACCAATCAGAGGGCATATCCGAACACAAAGAACTGCTGCCTTTATAAACCTAAGAAAGAGGGACTTAGTGGGTCTCTCTCCCTTTCCCCACGTGGGAGTCTGTGCTTGTTTCCCAATAAATTCCCACCTTTTTTTATTGAAGCATGGTGGCAACCATGCTTGGTGGGAATTGCTGATTAATATTTTAACCCTGCTGACTTGGCTTCTGTCATTATTTGCTTGTTAAAATAATAGAAAAATTATTTTGATTTTCTGAACTGTATTCAATTGCATACCCTATTGATTGTAATGTGATTACCCAATTGGTTGTGGTCATGCTGGTTTTAGAAAGCACATTCTTCTGTACCTGGGAACCAGGACAGCACAATTATCCTAAATTACCTCAGTGGCTACAGATAACGTATTCCAGTTGACTCAGTGGTCCCAAGACCAGGACAGTACAATTACTCTAAATTGTCTCGTTGGCTCCAGATAATGTGTTTCCATTGACTAAATGGTCCCAAGACCTGAGGGTTCTAGATAATGTGTTTCTGTTGACTCAGTGATCCAGAGACCCAAAACTATAATTTAACTAACATGCTCAATTCTGCTTCTGTAAACTGCTTTGTGCAAACCAGACTCCTCATTCCAAATCCAAAGATGTAATCAATACCTTCGTGATTTTTGCTTATATAAATTTGGTGTTGGGGCTAGGTAAGGCACTGCGAGATTTGGGAGCAAGATGCCCCCTCATAGTCCTGGATTTGCAATAAATATGACTCCTTAATTCGACTTCTTAAGGCGTCCTTGTGTAATTTTCGGGGTACATTACAACACATAAAGTTCAGCTGCAGAGTGAGAGATTTGCATATCAGAAGCCATGTGTGAGGATCAAAGCTTTGAATAGAGAGAGAGAGAAAGACAGAGACATAGACAGAGAGAGACAGGGAGAGAGACACAGAGAGAGTGAGGGAGAGACTAATAGCACTGATATTCAAGGGACAAGCTCTGAGTCCAAAGTTACAGGTAGTTCTGCCAAACTCACAGAGAACCCAGGTTGAAGAGTGGCTCTGTTCTCTGCTCTCTGCCTCTGTCCACACACTCCCTGGCTGGCTAGGAAGAGGTCAGACAAGGCATAGGTGTTGTGGGAAGGATGTGGAGGTGCTGCTTTCACAGGCCCAGAATTCCTTTCCCCTCTTCCAGAGTCTTTTCTGAGAAGTCATTTCTGAACACCACTGTCTTGAGGATTCAACCCTCTTTTCCCCTTCTTGCTCTTAGCAGACAGCTCAAGGCTATTTCACAAACAACAGGAATCAGGCCCTGGCCTGGCCCAGCCCCTCCTCGTACTGTGAAGACTTGAGGCCTTTCTAAAGGAATCAATTGGAAAATAAACTTGTTAAGAGGACAGCCTGTCAGCCATGTCTGTTTGTTTTTTTTTTTTTTCTTTCTTTCAAAAATCTTTTAGTTTGAGATAATTTTAGATTTAATAAAGAAGTTGCAAAATAATACAGCGTTCTGTATACCTTTCACCCAGCTGCCCTTAATGTTGATTCATGACACAGCATGAGTACGATGGTCTCAATCAGAAAACTAACATTGATATGATCCTAATCAGCCTTATGTTAATTTTGCCCTTTGTCCACAGGGAGTAGAAAAATGTTAGCAAACAAACGTCCACTTTCCTGCCCCGGACGCCACCTTGCATCTGTTGTGCCTCTGCATTTCCTCCAATCTGTGATGGCTGCTCAGTCTTTCTCTGCTGCCTTGGACCTGTCGGAACATGTCTTGAACACAATGTGTCTGCCTCTTCATCTTACCAAATTCTTTCCCCATGGTGGGGAGAAAGGAAGGAAACATCATCCTGGCCCAACGGACCACATTCTGTGTAGTGGCGGCCTTCCGTGCACTTGGCTGGTTTGCCATAGATGTCAGCATCTGGGGTCCCACACCCTCATGCCCTCTTTGTCCTTTTATCTACAGGACCAGCACAGTGCCTACAGGTCAATCCATAAATCTGGCTGAGCGGGCTCAGGCACTTAATGAACTTAGAATGTGTGAGCTTGTATGAGGTATTGCACGTGTATGTATGTAAACATTTGTAGGAGTATATATGGATGTGTGGGGTGGGTGGGTCCTCTATGAAAAGCTGTTATGAAAATCTGTTATTTCTTTAAAACAAATTAAGATATTTACCTTTTCAACTGAAATTTGTTGAGTGTCAATTTGGTGGCAAGTACTGTACTGATTTGAAACTAAGGGAAGTATGGAGAAGTAGCTCATGAACCACCGATGTCTAACCCTACCCTGGGTCAGTGCAGTGGGAAGCCAACACTGCTGCATGGAGCAGACACCAGGCTCTGGGAGCATGGAGGCCAGCAGGGAGGCCTTTAGAAGTGACATTTTAGTTGAGACTGGAGGGTTGAATGGGAATTCACCAGGAGTGACAGGCACCTAGGTGTGGATCCCCAGCAAAGGTGAGAGAAAGGTTTCATTTGGAGAGGAATCATTTGGAGAGGCTCCATGTCAGACACTGTACATTCCTTCCACCCTTTTACCCCAGAGAACAGGCATTGCTGCATTATCCTCACTTAAAGACCAGCTGAAGATAGCTCAGAGGCGGGTGACCTGCTCAAGGCCACAAAGCCTGCAGGAGGCTGCCTGAAGGTCTGAACTCAAGAAAAGAAAACCTGTGCCTTGAATTTGAGGTCTCAGAGGATGGCAGATGAAGCCTTGTGAGGAGTGAAGGAAGGAACGTGTGATCTGGAAAGAGACATAACCAAGTTCAATTTTGTTCTCCCCTGGTTTCCTGGCTGCCAGAGGCTCGGGCCATGACTGGCGGTGGGCTCAGATGCTGGGTTTGTAGGCATCTCTTTTCTGATGGACATGTATGACCTGTGAGCAGGGTGTGACACAGGGTGGGACACGGATCCACCAGCAGGGCAAGATTTTGGCACTGAGGATGCTGGGGCTCCTGGGTGAGCTGATAAAATCAGCAATAGCAGCAAATGTCCCCTCTTCCTCCCATCTGCTTCACTAGAGAGAGGACCAGCGAGACTCCAGAGAGCTGAGCCTTAAAGGGAAAGCAGAGCCAGTGACAGGGGCAGGACTGTAGTCCTGAACCTGTGAGTGCAGCTAGTGCCCAAGGCAGGTGGGGCGGAGAGCACTGAGGTTTTAGAAGGGGTGTCTTCTTTTCATACTAAGATAGAAGCAGTGGCCAGTGGATCATGTGACCTTTCTCCCTGGCATTCCATGACTGCTGGGCCCTGAGCAGGCTGCCCTGAGCTACCCTGGCAAGTGGCCAAGGGTTCCCCAAGGACACTCCTCCTTCATACCACTGCAGATGAAGGGCCCCACGCCAAGAGCCCTGTGCTTCCTTAGGAGTTTGCACCTTGGGGCCGCATAGGTCCAGCACTATTGCAGCATGCACTTGTCACTCTACAGCTGGCCTAAATGCACTGCTCCCAGGGCCTGGGTGGGACAAGGAAGCCAGGCCCGGTGAGATGAGCAGTAAAGGAGAGAGAAACTGTTAGGGGCCGGTGAGAGCGCCGCCTCCTAGTGTTGAGAGACTGGATCCCCATAAGCCTCACTCCAGGCGCATGGGATAGCATCCTTTCTGCCTCATGTGACTATCTGGGCAGGAGATGATAGGGCCTCCTTATTGCACTTTGCCATCCTAAAAGGGCATTTCTCAGGATTAACCTGAGGTGGTCCCAGCCTACCCAGAGTTGGAGGTGGGAGGGCTGTGAATTCAGTGAGTGATGGAGGCCAGTGTCTGGGCAGAAGTGAGCAGGCCTTTCGAAGGCCCTGGGGGAGCTGCCCATGCTGGAAGACCCACATGGCTGGGCAGTGTAATTGCTGGTGTGCGCACATGCTGGGGATCTGAGCCCTACGCAGAAAGGTGGGGTGGCGGGGTGGGGGGAAGGTGGGGGGTGGGGCATGGTCACCACTGGTGGGGCCTTGGGAGAGTGTTTCTGATGCAGGAATGAGGAGGCCCACAGAGGCTACCTAGTGAGGCCTGGGGTTCTCCCTTCAAGTGGCTGGGACATGGCCTGAGGCCATTGTGCCATTTCATTCTTCTCTGGGGAGGGGATTCCTCAGCATTTTGATCAGAAAATGTCTCCTGGTAGGTGTCATGGGCAAGAGGGATGAGGGAGGCAGACAACACAGCAGAGTTCCCAGGCAAGGTGCTGAGGGGCTGTGTCACAGAGGGAATATGGGCAGATGTGAGGGCACTCAGCCACATGGACATAGCCTGATGGGTCCTCTGGGACTAGCAGAGGCAGGGCCTATCTCAGGAGGGGACCTGGTCCACAGAATGGCACCCACGGCCCACTCTGTGCCCCTCAGGGCCACAGACCACACTACAGGAGGTCTCCTAGGAAGTGTGCTATGTAGACGCCCAGTATTGATTTGCCCTATTTGCTGCTTTCTTCATGCCAGGCACCTTACAGCTATCAACTCATTAACTGTTTAGAATAACCTTTGGGGTAGAAATTGTGGCTGCCTCCTCCACGTGGCCTCCTGTCCTCCCCAGTGCCCATGCTCACCTGGGGCTGGAAGCCATGGGTGGCTGCCACTTGGCCCTCCAGTCTCCCTGAGCAGCCTGGGCACATGCCAGAAGTGCAGGCAAGCATAGATGTTACCCACACATGGCTAATGCTTCAGGGACTGGATGTAAGCTCCCATTCAGCTGAGATTAACCTGTCTCAAATTTTGTTTGCACCTCACAGCCCTAACTGCTCTAACCACAGTGGTTTCTGCTAAGCCAGCATCTGTAAGTGGCTATGGCTCCCAGCCCTGCCTGCTGGTGCTGTTTCATTCCTGCTGCGGGCGGTGGAGGGATGGGGGCTGGCAGGTAGGGCGGGGCCAGGACACTGCAGGTCATCACCCTCCAGGGTCTGGGGCTGGTTCCTGCCTTCCAAGTGAGACAGCACTCAGCTGCTCCGTGCACACCTGGGGCCTGGGCTCTCATGTGGGAAGGGAACAGGCTCAGCGAGTGAAGCTGCACACAAACACTAGTGGCTGGACTTGGGTCAAGCTGATATTTTCTACTGCTCTGTAACAAGCCACTCCAAATGCATGTATCTGCTCATGAGTCTGCAGTGTGAGTCAGCTAGGCAGTTCTGCCGCTGGCCCCTGAGGTCCTCCATGCAGGGACTGTCACCGGCTATCAGGAGCTATGTCCCCGCACAGCAGACTAGATGCCAGCAGCTAGAGAAGGCAAATGTTAAGGTGCAAAACTTCTCACCTTCTGCTTGCATGACCTTTGCTGATGTCCTCATAGGAAAGCCCCAGGCTGGGGAGGGCGGGACCACACAGGGTGTAGTCCTGGGACTGGCCATTACTGTTCCAATGGATCACACTCCTTACTCCACACTGCCTTATAGCAAGAGATAAAAGAGCATTTGCTGCGTTGTTTGGGGTAGCCTGAAGGTTATCTAAGTGAAAATTCCCTCACTAGCTAACAATCAGCAGTAGGAGGTATGGCACTTCCTGCCACCGAGCTGTCTTGCCTATGCTTATGCCTCCAGGAGGGCAAGGAGGCCGGTGTTCTGAACAGCCTCGTCTGCTGGCCACACCTATCTCCATCACACTAGATAAAGACACCTTTTATTTTATAATTATAATTCAGGGAAGAACTCATTACAGAAAATAGGTAAAAACCATCAAGAAGAAAATGAAAACCAAAAATACTCCCCAAGTACAGAGTGAAAATTTTGACATATGTCTTCCATTTATTGTGCTCTAAACATGATTTTCTCTGCTTGCTCACCTACTATTATATCTTCAACCCCACACCCACAGACACCATGTGCAGCACCTGTCTGATACTCTCACACACCGTAGATGAGATAAACAATTTTCTGTGGTTGGGCAGTTAATCTTATCATTTCTTATTATTTCAGGTAATGGTTCAGCAAATATCTTTAAAATTTTTCCTTTCAATTACAGTGGACATTCAATATTATATCAGTTTAGGGTGTACAGCATAGTGTTTAGACATTTATGCAACTTACGAAGCGATCCCTCGATAACTCTGATAGTTATTACAACATTATTGAGTATATTCTCTATGCTGTACTTCACTAGTACATCCCCATGACTGTTTTGTGACTGCCACTTTGTACTCCTTAATCCCTTCACTTTTTCATCCAGCCACTCACCCCTCCATCTGGCATCCATTAGTTAGTTCTCTGTGTCTATGAGTTTATTTATTTTGTTTATTCATTTATTTTATTTAGATTCCACATAAAAATGAAATCATATGGTATTTGTCTTTCTCTGTCAAACTTATTTCACTTATCAAATACCTTATAGGCCCATCTATGTTGTTGCAAATGGTAAGATTTCATTATTTTTTATGGCCAAGTAATATTCCGTAGTATATATGTGTCACAACATTTTTATTCATTCATCTGGTGATGGGCATTTAGATTGTGTCCATATCTCTAGACTTTTATAAATAATGCTGCAAGGAACATGAGGGTTTGAAAGAACATATATTCTTTAAAATTAGTGTTTCAGGTTTCTTCGAATATACTAGTATCTTTTGATGTGGAATTGCTGAGTCATACAGCAGTTTCATTATTTACTTATTTATTTACAATATACAAAATAAATCTTTTACCAGATTGTAGATACAAAATAATTAGCCATTTTTACATGCAACAAACAGTAATATTCCAAGAAAAGTGATTTTAAATATAATAATACTAGGGGTCTGGTGCACAAAAATTTGTGCACTTGGGAGGTCCCTCAGCCTGACTTGTGCCCTCTGGCAATCTGGGACCCCTCTGGGGATGTCCACCTGCTGGCATGCCTGGTCAGCCTGGGTGAGGGGCTGATGGCTATTTGCAGGCTGGCCAAGCCCCCAGTGGGATCCCTCACCCCACTGGGATGTGGTCAGTGTGGGTGATGGGCTGAGGGGCATTTTCAGACTTTCAGGCTGCCCACAGTCCCTTCAGGTTTTGAGTCCCTACTGGGGTACCTGGCCAGCCTGGGTGAGGGGCTGAGGGCTATTTGCAGGCTGGCCAAGCCCCCCAGTGGAGTCCTTCACCCCATTTGGGTGTGGCCAGCGTGGGTGACGGGCTGAGGGCTGCCCACAGCTCCCATTGACCCAATGTCCTAGCAAGGCTGGCTGGAAGCAGGTTCCTGGGGTTTGTTTATCTTCTATAATTGATACACTATTCCTTTAAGCTGAGGCCTAGACATGTAATGAAGTAGTCAGGTCGGCCTGCTGTTTGTTTCACCTCCAAGGCTCCTATAACTGAGACATTGTTGCAACTATGTTGTTGCCTGGAGCTGGGAGAAACCCAGGCGGCTGGCAAACAGTTTCACTCCTGCTGCAATGGACACTGCCTATTTACTCAGCTCTGTGAGTGCCGGCCTCCATGTTGGCTGGGTTAATTTGCATACAGTCGCTCTGATTGGATGGTGGGCGTGGCTTAGGCATCACAAAGGGATGGTCAATTTCAATATTACACTTTTATTAGATTAGATTACCAAACTATACTAACATAGTATAATATCACAAAAGTTGTAGGAAATATTAAAAATCTGCAAATAACAGTGTTACTTCTATTATATTATAAAATATTTTTCCCCCTCTGGCTCTATTTTTTTTCATCAGTTTGTTTATGTTATACATTTTATTCCATAAATGAGTGAGATCATGTAATATTTGTCTTTCTCTGACTGCCTTATTTTGCTTATCATAATGCTCTCCAGTTCCATCCATGCTGTTGCAAATGATAAGAGTTCCTTCTTTTTTACAGCAGCATAGTATTCCATTGTGTAGATGTACCACAGTTTTTTCTATCCACTCATCTGCTGATGGGAACTTAAGTTGGTTCCAAATCTTAGCTATGGTAAATTGTGCTGCTATGAACATAGGGGTGCATATATCCTTTCTGATTGGTGTTTCTGGTTTCTTGGGATATATTCCTAGAAGTGGGATCACTGGGTCAAATGAGAGTTCCATTTTTAATTTTTTGAGGAAACTCCATACTATTTTCAATAGTGGCTGCACCAGTCTGTATTCCCACCAGCGGTGCATGAGGGATCCCTTTTCTCCACAGCCTCACCAGCACTTGTTTTTTATTGAATTATTAATGATAACCATTCTGACAGGTGTGAGATAGTATCTAATTGTGGTTATGATTTGTCTTTCTCTGATGGTTAGTAATGTTGAGCATCTTTTCATGTACCTGTTGACTATCTGTATGTCCTCTTTGGAGAAGTGTCTATTCAGGTCTTTTGCCACTTCTTCTTTTTTTAAATTTTTTTATTGATTTTAGTGAGAGACAAAGGGTGTGGGATAGATAGAAACATTGATGAAAGAGAAACATCATCAGCTGCCTCCTGCATGCCTCTGCTGGGGATTGAGATCACAGTCTGGGTACACACCTCGACCAGGAATGGAACTGGTGACCTCTTGGTTCATGGGTCAATGTTCAACCACTGAGCCATACTGGCCAGGCTCCTTTTTCCACTTTTTAATAGGATTATTTGACTTTCTGATGTTGAGTTGTTTGAGTTCTTTATAAATTTTGCATATTAATGTTGCAGAAAGACCAAAAACTAAGCGATGCTTTGAAGAAGTGGAGAAATCACAGTTTTAATAACACATGCAGACTCTGGGGTGTCCTAAATCCCAAATCCAAAGTGGGGGTCGCACACAAGAACCTTGCTTATAACTGCCTCTCGCGTTCATTGATTTGCAAATATACTCCCTCCCCCCAAGGCCCTGAAGGGAGTATTCTGTTCATCTACCCTTCCCCCAGGTGTTCTTAGGTTCCGGGCTCAAAACAAAGCCCCCTGCCCTACTGCAGGACAGGGCTTTGTTTGGTTTTGTGGCCTAACATTCCTTGCAAAACCAGCTTCCTCCTCATTAACTCCTTATCAGATGTATCATTGGTGAATGTGTTCTCACATTCAGTAGGTTATCTTATCTTTTTTGTTGATGGTTTCCCTTGCTGTGCAAAAACTTGGAAGTTTGATGTAGTCCCATTTGTTTATTTGTTTTTTGTGTGTTTGTTTCTCTTGCCTGAGGAGACTTAGCCAAAACAACATTACTAAGATTCCTGCCTACGTTTTCTTCAAGGAGGTTTATGGCTTTTGGTCGTATATTTAAGTCTTGCACCCATGTGAGTTTATTATTGTATGTGGCAAAAGAAAAAAATCTAATTTCATTTTTTGCATGTCTCCAATTTCCCAAATACCATTTATTGAAGAGATTGTCTTTACCCTGTTGTATGTTCTTACCTCCTTTTCATAGATTAATTGACCACATAGTTGTGGATTTATTTCTGAGTTCTCTATTCTGTTCCACTGATTTACGTGTCTGTTTTTATGCCAGCACCATGCTGTTTTTTATTAATGCTTAAGGCCTGGTGCACAAAAATTTGTGTACTCAGGGGATTCCTCAGCCCAGCCCTGTGCCCTCTCGAAGTCTGGGACCCCTCTGGCACTCTGGGAGCCCTCAGCGGATGTCTACCTGCTAGCGGAGAGCAGGCCTAAGCTGCAGTTGGACATTCTTAGTGCTGCTGAGGAGGCAGGAGAGGCTCCCACCACCACTGTTGTACTGGCAGCCATCAGCCTGGCTTGTGGCTGAGCAGGGCTCCCTCTGGGGGAGTGCACTGACCACCAGGGACAGTTCCTGCATGGAGCATCTGCCCTCTGGTGGTCAGTGTGTGTCATAGTGAACAATCATTCCCAGTTGTTCTACTGTTAGGGTCAATTTGCATATTACCCTTCTATTATATAGGAATAGAGGCCTGGTGCATGGGTGGGGGCCAGCTGGTTTGCCCTGAAGAGTGTCCCAGATCCAGGTGGGGTCCCTGCTGGGGTGCCTGGCCAGCCTGGGTTTGGGGCTGATGGCTGTTTGAAGGCTGGCCACAGCCCCATTTAGGGTGGGGGTCTCCCCTGGGGTGCCTGGCCAGCCTGGGTGAAGGGCTGATGGCTGTTTGCAGGCTCCCAAGCTCCCAGTGAGGCTGGCTGGAAGTGGGTATCTGGGGTTTATTTGTCTTCTATAATTGAAACTTTGTTGCCTTGAGCAGAGGCCACAGCCAGCCAGGGCGTGGCTTGGCATGTAGCAGAGTGACACCAATTAGCATATTACTCTTTTATTAGTGTAGATAATCTTATAATATAGTTTGATATCAGGTGGAATTATACTGTTGCAGAAAGACCAAAAACTAAGCGATGCTTTGAAGAGGTGGAGAAATCAGTTTTAATATCGCGCGCGCGGTCTCTGGGGAGTTCAAAAATTCCAAATCCAGAGCACCCTAACACACAGAAAACTTGCTTATAACTGCCCCTAGAGTTATTGATTTGCAAATATACTTCACCCCCCGCCCAAGACCCTGAAGGGAGAATTCTTTTCATCTAACCTACCCCAGGTGTCTCTAGGTGCCAGCCTCAGAACAAAGCCCCTCTTCCCTCCTGCAGGGCAGGGCTTTGTTCGATTTTATGGCCCCACATTCCTTTCGAGACCAGTTTCCTCCTCAATACCTTCAACTTTGTTCTTCCTCAAGATTGCTTTGGCCTTTCAGGGTCTTTTGTTGTTCCATATATATTTCAGGGTTATTTGTTCTAGTTCTGTAAAACAGGCCATTATTATTTTGATATGGATTACATTGAATCTTTAGATTGCTTTGGGTGGTATGGAAATTTTAATTATGTTGATTCTTCCTAGCCATGAACATGCTGTATGCTTCTATTTATTTCTATTCTTAATTTTCTTTCTTCCGTGTCTTATACTTTTCTAGTGCAGGTCTTTTACTTCCTTGGTCAGTGGGTGAGGTTGACCCTTGGACTGATTGGCTGTGACTACAGCCAAGCTGTTGTGTGGGACATACTCCCTTGGAGTGGGATTTGTTTAGTGAGCCTCTGGTGCCTGTGGGTGTGTAATTTGTGGCACTAATTGGGTGGTGCGCTGGTTATTCTGAAGCCTGCCACTGAAAGGGGGCAGAAATAGAATGTTGGGGAACCAGCTAGTATTGTAAGAAATATTAATCATGCTCTGTTCACCATAACTGTTTTATTCTGATTAAAGAAGACACATTCTACCTTGGCTGGAGCTGACCTGGAGATGCAGCCCTTCCTCCCATTTGGAGCTGCCTATTATCATGGAAATATTAACAACTATGCTGCAGAAACCAGAATCACCAGCCCTTTGAAATCCCCAGCCCTTTTGCATACCTGCAGGCCTTTGCAAATCTCCAGCCTGCTTACCTGTTAACTGCCCATCTGGCACTCCCTTTGGCTATTTCCTCATATAACCCCAGCCCTTGCTTATCACTAAACCCTTTGAAGACCCCTAGTTCTTTTGCATATCGATAAACTGCCCTTTTGCCTACTTTTCCTTTGTAGCTCTACTTATATAAGCAGCTGGCTTATGGGGGTGTGCAGAGCAGATATGTGTGGATAACCTGCTGCTCTCCCATACTGTCAGCAATATTGAAATAAAGGCTCATATAGGATTCAACCCTGTCTCTACTTAATTGGCTTGAGTAGTGACAGGCAGCATGGACCCATTGTTTGTCTGGTTACATATCTGGGGCCTGTAGGAGTGTCACTTGTGCCACTAATCGGGTTGTGCTCTGGTGAATTCTGAAGCCTGCCACCAGGAGGGTTGAGTGTGAAACCTCTTTGGAGGGACTCCAGTGTAGGCCCAGGTTGGCTACTGTCTTTGTCTGACTCAGGGCCACCCATATGAGCTACAAAGTGATCTGCAGTTGGTAACTGCTTGTCTGGGGTTTGAGAACATTTGAGAGATTTTAGGAAAGTTAGAAGCATGGACCAAGGACAGACACTGTGTGGAATAGCTACTGAAAAAGGTTTGGGTCGGGTGTGTGAGTGAGTGGAACAGTGTTAGGCAAGTGAATGTGAAATGGCAAACCCCCTCCCTGCATGCACCATCATAACCATGCCTCAGCCTCTGTAATCTCGCTTGCTTCTTGCATCAGCCAACTGACCAAACTGCTGCCACTATAGAGAGTCCCTCAGAATACCTGGAAGCTTAGCATGTATTGTAAAAAGAATGTTTAGAATGTGTATGTAAGGCATATATGGGAGACAAAGAATCTACGGCTATATAAGGCAAAACCCTGCTGCATTCGGGGCTCAGCCTTTAGAGGCAACTCTGCTGGGCCAGCACTGGTGTGGAATAAACAGTCCTTTTCTGAACCTTTGAGTGCATTTGGTTTGTCATTTCCCGCCAACCTGATTTCTGTCATAACAAATAGAGACTCAGATTTGGCTCTCACATGCATTTGTCAGCTATGTGTGGGGAGGTCTCAACAAAGGAACAATGGAACTTGCCAGCATTCCAGTGTCTAAGACAACTGTCCTCCAGCCCTTGCCCTGCAGCCGGACAATTCAATTCCTTTCTGTATGTCCCTGGCACTTTTTGAGCTGCTGTCCCCGCGCTGATCTCACCCGGACTGTGGCCCTGCTGTTTTCAGAGCCAGCTGTTGTGGGGACTCCTCTTCCTGGCACTGGTGCTCTATGTTGGGGAGCCCAGTGTGGAGCTGGGACCCTCACTCCTCAAGGGGTACCTCTGCAGCTGAGATATCTTCCATAACTATCATAAGGGTGTGTGGGACCAGCCTGTTCAAGTCTCTGCCTATCCTGCCAGTCTCCACATGGCTTCTCCCCTCTGAAATAGGAATTTTTAAGGGAGAAAAAGGCAGGCTCAGAAAAATTTTAAAATTAAGAGAGTCTATGAAAAAACACAGGGCTAAAGAGTTGCAAAAGGTTACATTTCCATAAGTTAGGGAACAGGGAGCCAGCAGAAATTACATTTCAATAAGACAAGGGAAAGACAGAAGTTACATTTCCATAAGACACGGGAACTGGGAATAGCCAAAGGTCTATATTTACAAAATAAAGAAGGAAGGCCTCACATGTCCCTTGCAAGGTTTGACCTTTGAGCTCAGGAGTTGACATAGTGACCAAATCAAAGGGGAATAGTGGCCAATCAGAGGGATATTGAGGCACAAAAACTGCAGCCTTTATAAACCGGAGGAAAAGAACTCGGTGGGACTCATTCCCCCTCCCCACGTGGGAGTGTGTACTTGTTTTTCAATAAATTTCCACCTTTGCTATACCATCTTCCGTCTGTGGATTCATTCTTCAACTCCTATGAACAAAGAATAAGGAGAACTATCCTGCCCAGAGGTACACCATGTGTTCCAGTCCAAAAATTCCCGTATCACCTCTATCCTTAGTTGCAAGACTTCTGTTCAGGTCTGCAGGTGGTTCTCAGAGTGGCTGCTCTGTAATTTAGCTTTCATTTTGCTGGAGCCATGGGAGGAGGTAACAGCATTTACCTACTTCACAATCTTGACTGCAAAGCCTTTGATGTAATTTTTTGTTTGCATTTGTGATTATTTTCTTGATTAGATTTCCCAAAGGACCAACGAGTATGAACACTCCAAGGCTCTTGGCATATTTTGTCAAACTCTAAAGCAGCCCCTTAAAGGTGAAATCAGTGTGATTCAGGGACCTGTCAAGGGCAGCTCCTGCCTATTTCGGAGGAGCCATGCTTGCCAGTTCAGCCCCTGACTCAGGTCTCTCTCAGAGGCCCTGGCTGGGGCTATAGCTCTGCATGATGTAGGGGAAATCTCTCAGAAGACAGGCTCCCTCATGGCATCGGACAGCAGGGACCTGTCCTGCTCACGACGGGGCCCAGCGAGGTGCTCAGAGGAAGACTGGTACTCCCGGTGGCAGGGCTGCAGCACTCAGACCCAAGAAAGCCCCAGTCCGAGCACTTTTGAGACAGATGGCATTTTACCATGGTGAGTCTCTAGTGCTTTGCCCAGAGAAGATGTTCAATAAAGCTTTGTAAAAAATAGAGGATGAAGAAGCTGGAATGAGCAGCCATAAAAATAACCCAGGACAGCTTGTCCTTAGGAAGATGTTAAACAAGCAAATGTCTGAGAGGTGTAGGTCAATTACTGCAAAAACATCTGTGACAGCTCATTTATATGTGTGTGTGTGTGTGTTCCTATCAGCACGTACTCTAAACTGGCAACCTGCAATTCATTAATGGAACTCAAATTCGTGCAGCTCTTTCTGAAGTGCTCTTCCTGGCCCTCATTCTCACCAGGCTGTGTGTTAGCTGCCCTGGTGCAGGGCCCGCCGATGGCCACGCTGTTTCCTGAAATGCAGAGAGCAGTGCTGCTTAACCTTGGCATGTTACATCTCTGGGAGGTTTGGAGAAGATGATGACTCTTGCACTGGCCCTGGGCCTATTGGCCCACATCTTTGGGGTGTATTTTCTCTAGGGTACCTCTGATTCAACGGGGGCTGAACACCATTGTTCAGACAGCTGGAGAAGCAGAGGTGTCCCTGAAAACTTACTTTGCTCACTTTCTACTAATCTAAGGTGACCAGACGTCCCGCTTTTGGCGGGACAGTCCCGATTTTTAACAATTCTCCCGTGTCCCACGGCATTTAAAAAAAAATCCTGATTTTTGGAAAGAGACATATGTACTACTCTTTGTAATATTTTAAGTAATAATAATAATAAAAGACACCCCCCCCCCCCATCAATGGTGTCCCGCTTATCAATGTTAAAATCTGGTCACCTTATACTAATCTCAACTGTGAACAGACCAGATTCAATCTGCATATGTTAATTTAGCAGTATTTTTAAAGTTAAATGTTGGAGAAAATTTCCACCAGAACTTTAAATATTGCAATGTATAATGCTGCCATCTCAGAGTGGTGGTCATGGTGTCCAAGAAGTTCCTGGTCAAAGGCTAGGCCAGACCCAAGGGTCTGCAGCCCAGCTGATCAATAGGCAGAGCAGCAGTTGTGAACACATCTGGCCCTGGCCCTGGCTCTGGGCCTGAAGAAAAGTCACCTTCAATAACAGTCATAATAACAGGTGTTAGTAGAGGTAATTAGGTAAGAAGTTGATTAAAAATGTAAAGAAAGTATTAACAGCAGGGGCTCCTAAGGAGCACAGCTGCTGCCTGCTCTGTTTCCAGTACACCACCTCATTCCTGGGCTGCAAAGTTCCTTTCTCTTTGAAAGGTGTTTTAGGTGACTTCCAGCCAGCAATTTCTTTTGAGTGTCAAAAAAGTTAAGACAAATAGAAGGGGTGGAAATGAATAGAACAGAATAGAATAGAATAGATTTAAGTGAGAGTTAAATCATTAGAGAGTAAGCAGGCCCTGGAGGCTGACTCAGTGTCCCTGCCTCTCCTTGGGTGTCTCCAAGGGCAGGGATACCCACCCCAGCTGGCAACCATGTCCAGACTAAACAGTGCTACCAAAGAAGCTGGAGAAATCCTGGACTTTCCCTAGCATGTTGCTTCCACACTGGGAAGACCGCCTGCATAGCAGCCCTTAGGACAGTAATGACTGTGGCATGATGTCATCATCACACCCCAAAGAGGAATCTCTGGTTCATAAGGCAGTTCCATTTGTTTCTCCAACTTCCTTTGGTATAGGTTTTATTGCTTATTTGAAATTTTCTTGTTTCTTGGTGTAGGCCTGTAATGCTATGAATTTTCCTCTTAGGAATGCTTTTGCTGTGTCCTGTAGATTTTGGGTAGCTGTCTTCCCATTTTCATTTGTCTGAAGGTATCTTATTTTGTGTGTGTTAATCCTCACTGAAGAATTTTTCTTCCACTGATTTTTTAAGAGAGAGTGGAAGGGAGTGGGGAGAGAGTGTGAGAAAGAAACATTGATGTGAGAGAGAGACATCAATTGGTTGCCTACTACATGTGCCCCACAAGGCCTGGGAATGAAACTGCAACCTAGATATGTGCCTTTGACTGGGAATGAAACCCATGATCATTTGGTGCATGGGCTGACACTCTACCACTGAACCACACCAGCCAGGGCTCCAGGTATCTTTTGATATCTTCCTTGCTCTCATTGCTAACCCATTGATTGTTTTTCTGTATTTTCCTCCCTTTCTTTCATTTGGGAGTTGTTTCTTTTTCTATCCATTTTTGCAATCCCTTTGTATTTGTTTCTATGTATTAGATCAAACTCTATGCCTCTTAGTCTTCATGGGGTGTATTTATGTAGTAAGTGTTCTGTGGAACCCAGTGGTGCAATCTCTTTATCTGAACTAGATGCTCTAGGAATGTCCCTTGTATGGATTATTTGGTCTCTTCTGTTGTAATTGGGTCTTGATTGTTGTTGTTCCATTTCTGGGTCTTCTGTGAAGAGGAAGTTCCATTCAAATTTCAGGACAGATGGTGGGTGTATTTCCCCTCTCCAGAGCCACTCCTCTGAGTCTGTCCTGGAATATTTCCCTTACCTCAGCTGAGTAGAGCCCCTCATATGCAGTCCAGTGGGATCCGCTGGAAGCCAGAGTTTCCATGAGCTCTCTTGTGATGGGGAAGCACCAGTCAGCCCATTGTTTAGTAACATGTTAGCCTCTATGTATTTGTGTGTTTTCAGGGTTTTTTTTTTCTTGGAATTAATTTCTTTTCTTTTTTTTAAAATTTTTATTTATTTATTTATTTATTTTATTGCTTAAAGTATTACAATAAATGATAGATAAGTATTACAACAAATGATAGATAGGTCTCCATTTTTCCCCTTGCCCTTCCCCCCCTCCTCCCTAACCCCCAGATTCTTGTGTCCATTGATTATGCTCCTATGCATGCAAGTCTTTCAGTTGATCTCTTAATTCCCCCCCAACCATTCCCAGCCTTCCAGCTGTAGGATGATAGTCTGTTCAAGGCTGCTCTGTCTCTGTATTTGTTTATGTTTATCATTTTGTAATGGTCTTTATTATCCATATATAAGTGAGGTCATGTGGTATTTTTCTTTTATTGACTGGCTTATTTCACTTAGCATAATGCTCTCCAGTTCCATCCATGCTGATGCAAATGGTAAGAATTC